>JADBJO010006460.1:55000-75000 GCA_016801955.1 Conus betulinus | reverse complement strand
ATGTCGTCGGCATATTGAACTAAAACTGCATCTGTCGATAACCCCTAGGAAGATCTGACATTTGAACATTGAACAAAACAGGGGTAATGACTGATCCCTGATGAAGGCTCATATGAAGAGATCTAATATTGAAGTAAGTGTTCCCAGTCCTTGTCTGTTTGATCGATTCAAAGGAAAGCTTTTAATAATTCCAAACATATCCACAATACCAACTTTTCGTAACTTTGTCAGTAGTCGATTGTGCCACACTTGGTCGTAAGCCTTTTTGACGTCAAAAAACAAAACAAAAAAAAAAAAACGTGGCAAGAACATTCTTTCGTCTGGCAAACTGTCGCTTAATTTGAGTGGTTAGTTTTATCAGGAGATCTCTGTGTGTGTGTGTGTGTGTGTGTGTGTGTGTGTGTGTGTTGCACACGACCCTTAAAATCTTGTAAACGACCGGTTTTTTTTGTTTTGTTTTGTTTTGTTGTTGTTTTGTGTGTGTTTTTGCTTCCCGTAACGGGAGTCACAGGTCACATGATGTTATAGATAAGGCGACATCATAGATTTTGTGCCAGCTTTTGGCCTCGTTGTTGTTGTAGTCTCTGGGTATCGTAGCGACGAGAGAGGCCGTTGATGGGAACAGTTAATCTAACCATGAAACCGTCAGCGATTGTTCGCAGGAAACGGCGCTTCTAAAACTCAAGAATCTGCTATAACGGAACTTTGACTTAGCTGATTCCACAGAAATCATCATCAAATTTCACCTGCGCTTAAAATTCCACAGATTTTATTCAATAGACGTTATCTGACGGAATTGATTCAACTGAAGTCCTTTCCAAGAATAGATATGTGAGTCCACAGAATTTATTCATCAGAGCGTTTTCAGCAAGAAGTGGAACTGTCGGAGTTCGAAAGTTTTAGCTGAAGTTAGTGTGTGTGTGTGCTGTGAACACAATATTTTATTTTTTTTCGACAACGTTTTTGCTGTTCGACAACATCTCCTCTTCATCACAACCATTGACATCTACACCACTACCACCACCAGCATCCCCTCCCGCCCCTTCATCATCATCACCATCCGAGGAGAGGGAGGTCCATGTGCTATGGTGCAGACCAGTTCCCCTGCCCCGAGTGCCCGCCGTCTTCACCGCCCGAACCAGCCACAACCACCACGTGTGAAACGTCCATGACTGGCCAGTGAACTACATCTGCCCCAGGTACTCTTTGAGCTTTGGGTGCAAGAGACAACTGGTCCCGTCACCTCCATGTGCACGCCTCTCTATCCACCCCAACCACGATGATGACTGCGTCGAAATGAGAAAACATGTACAGGGGATGAAATCAAGCATAGTTATCCGGCGTGTGTGTTTGAAACGTCCATGACCATTTTTTGAAAAAAAAAAAAAAAAAAAAAAAAAAAAAAAAAAAAAGATGGGAGGAGGGGTTTCATGCACATTTAGATGAGGACTTTATTTTCCGAACAGGGCCACGTTTGATTTATAAAGCTATGTTTGAGGGAGTGGATGCGAGCAAGAACGAGACCGATCCGAGTGATATCACCGAGCTCCCAACCACGTTTCCAAAGCTCCGAGAACCCCGGTGTGACTGGTATGTGTTCTCTGTACAAACACGTGCCACTCTCATGCTCTGTAGCGTCGAATGTGCCAAGGTTTGAGGGGCCGAGAATTCTTTGTGAACAAAGGTGATCCGCAAAAATGTGTGGATTCCTTTCTGGAACCCCTCACACGCATCTCCGACGCGTCGTACACGTTGGTGCAAGAACGCTTCACCGACGCGCTGGACGTGTTTCGGGCGCGTGTGATGGAAGCGCGGAGCGCTCCATGTGTGGGAGACGATGCTGCTGCTGCTGCTGCTGCTGCTGCTGCTGCTGCTGCTGCTGATGATGATGATAATAATAATGATAAGAAAGAGGGTGTTTTCAGTAAGGAGGAGGGGTTGTTGTTAAAATTTGAAAGGTACTTGTGGCAAATGCCACTAGTAGGGTTTAGTAACGGGAGCCACGATCTCAGCCTTATTTAACCCTACTTTGCCAAGTGTTTCATATAGAAACAAAAAGAAAATGAGGAGCGTGTATAACGGTATAGGGAGGGGCTGTATTCTAACCTCGATGACGAAGGTGTGATGGCGGGTGGTGGTGATGACGATGATGATGACGATGATGATGGTGATGATGCTTTGATAGGGGAGGATAGACGTGTGGAAGGGGAAGATGATGCGTCTGCTGCTTCGCTGAGGGAGGTGGACGAGTGGATGGGGATGAAAGGGAAGTCATTAAGGAAGAGCAAAAGAAGAAGAAGAAGTTATCTCCCTTTGAGTTTGTGGTGAGAAAAGCGAATAAGTTTACGTGTGTGACTACTCATAAGTTGAAATTTTGGATGTAGTCAACTATATAGCCCCTGGATTCAGTAATGCTAAATATCTGACTGCATGTGACGTGGAAGAAAAAAGGGTTTTGAGTGCATGACCGATCTGAAAACAAACAAAGGAACAAACAAACAAACTGGATAAGACGGAGCTCCCTCCACCCTCTGCCTTGCACAGTTCATTGAATAGTACAGGTATTCGTGAAGAGGATCACATGTATTGCAAAGGGGTATGGAGGGAGGAAAACATGAAAACCGAAAAAAGAGTTCCTTAGGTGGTACAACAACAAAGATGTGCCATTCTTGGAAGTGCTGGAAAATGAAATGGAGTTTTTATAGAGAGCTGGGTTTGGATATGTTGAAGAACAGTATTTTAGTCCTGGGACTTGCACTAAAATTTCTATTCAAAACGTTACCAACCAATACTCTGAACTGTGCAATGTAAAAAAAAAAAAAAATAAAGACATGCACGAACTGATGCGAAAAAGATGAAATCGTCATTTGGGATAGTCCTGGGGAGCCTATGATGTCGCTGGTCGGGTATCTACGGACGTTGTCACAGGAGATGCCCACGGGCATCCCCGTTCGTCGAAGGAGGGAGGACGGGTTTTAAATCTTCCGAGGTCAGGCTTGTCGGTAAACAGTGTCGTCAGTGGCTGAATACCTGAACGGTATCACGGGGAACATCCAATACGCGGGGAGGGGCTTTCACGAGAAACGTTTAGCAAACGCCGCATTCCCGTGGATAGGTGGGATCTGGAAAACAACCGAGCGCACCAGTTTCATGGCTGTTACTGGCACGGCCATGACTGTCATATGACAGCCAACAAACAGCAACCAGCTGGCTTTATGACGTTCGAAAAACGTAGAGCCAAAACACAGGGAATTGAGGACTACCTAAAAAATCATAGTAGGAGTCGAGTTCGTCACCATCTGGGAGTGCGAACGATATGACCAGTTTTACCAGAACAAAACTGTGAGGGGAACAAAACGGGTATGCGAGAGGCACCCCGAAAATAGTTCGTGCAGTGCACACTCAGGACGAAAGACTGAACAACATCAACAAAGGAGAAATCCTCAGCTTCGGCCAGTGTGACATCAAAGTCCCCAATCAGTTCTTGGAGCTTCAGCCTATTATCATTAATGCTGGAGTGTCCAAGGACGACATCGGGGTCATATGAAGGTATTTACCGATGCCCACAAACTCCTAGAGAGACCCAGAAGAACCATGACGCCCAGCGGTTTGGAGACAGAGATCCCAATAAAGCGATTTTCATGGAGACTATGAAACTCCTTGGAAATTCTGCTTATGAGCAGTGTCTCACAGACAAAAAGAAGCATGGGAACATCTCTATTGTGACGGGGAGCAGACGGAACCTCTGCAAAAAACAACCACTCTTTAAGAAGTCATGGACCTCACACCCCTTGTCTCTGAGATGGTAATGGGAAAAAAAAAAAAAAACACTGCTGGTGATCTACCCATTCATATCGGCATAGTGGCCTACAACATGGCCAAGCTTCGTGATGATTGCATAGCGAAGTTTGTGCCGCAAAGTCGTTTCCAACTGATGCAGATGGATACTGACTCCCTCTACCTGGCTTTATCCACTGGGTCTTTGGAAACAGCCGTTTCTGAGAACCTCAAAGAGTTCTACAGAAAATATACTATATGGTTCCCTACACAGTTTATAGGAGGAAGAAGTTAACAAGGGAATGGCTTAGGACATTTATTGAAGAGTCTGTTTCGATCTGCCGTGCCCTTAGCAAAACATGCCGGGAAAGCTGTTCTCAAAGAAGGTACCAGAACGGGGCTGCAGGTGGCTGGAAATGTACTTGGGGGTCAGAGTTCGAAAGAGGCGTCTTCTCAAAGAGTTCAATAGGCTGGGAAACGTCTGTATACACAAGCCGTTGGATGGGATCACAAACACAAAAAAAAAACGACCTATAAAAGATAAGGATCCAGTCCCATGTCCCCAGACGAAAAAATGCAAAAGAACGGAACAAGTCAGAGACGTCTTCTCCTAACGGCCCAAAAATCCACAAGCAGTCATGCAAGAGTGTACACACAGACATAGATTTATTTTCTCTTCCTCCGACTCCAACGGCAGTGGAGGAAGGGCAGTATGTAGAATATCATCACCTTGTTTCCCTCACCACGGCTGAAGCCCCCATCGAGTTCTTATCAGCGGAGGAGGTTCTGAAAATGGGGACACGATTAACACCTACATACATGTGAAAGCTTAAATCGTACAATGGGAATGGTACAGATAGGGATGAGGACACGGTACGGATGCTGCGCTCATCAATCACTTGCTGCACAGCATGCTTGCTTTCCCAGTTGGACGTAAGAATACACAGCACTCAAATGACTAACGCTGAATATACCTACCCTTACTGCGCCTACATCGAGAGCGCGCTCAAACTACTGGCGTTGTGCGGGAAAAAAAAAAACGCAACAGATGATGGTTCTATACTACAGGGACACACCAGGACACCTAGACGTCATGCGAGGGGATAATAACAGGGGGCTCAAAAGCAGACGAGAGGCAACGGTGGAAGGTCAGGAGGTAAACATGTTAATGCGCCTTCATATGGACATTACGGTCCAAGACCAATACCTCCTCAACAGGGTGAATATAACACTGGGGTAACCCCTTCCAGACCCTTTAACCCCATCCAGACCCTTTCCACTTGATGGTGCACCCCAGCGCTGGTGCTGTTGAAACCATCATCACATATGCTCACTTTTTGTGCATAAGATCAAATTAAACCCAGCAGTATCCCTCACCCAAGCCAAAGCTCTGGGAAAAAAGCACCGTGAAATATATCCATTAAAAAGAGTCATCATGAAGAGTTTCTCCATTCCAGATGGTGAACTCAACACTGTACAGGATAATCTATTTTCAATCCAGCTGCCCACGCATATGGTGATGTACACGTCAGCAGCTCAGCTCTACAATGGTCATTTTGAGAAAATCTCCTATTTTCACCACCACAGCCTCTCCTTTCCCTCTTTTTTGAAAGGTCGACAGATTACCGCCAAAACTCCTAGCCCCCACATATACCAAAAACCTCTATGCCAGATCTTATTTAAATGTGTCTGCCAATACGGGACTCGCCCAAAGGGACGCTGACAACTTGATCAGCTACAACGATTTTGCCAAGGCTACGCGCCATGTATTTTTTTTTTTAATCTGAGCCCCAGTCTATTCGATGGTGACCAGGTAGAACTCATCAATACCAGCAGCCTACACCTTCGAAATTTGAAACGGCGCACTCTGAACCCATCCATGTGCTTGTCTGTGCCAAACTCCACTCGCTGCTGGAAATTCACTGCACCAGACAAATTCTGAGACAGCTTTTCAGATCTGGATTTGGCCGATGACATTGCCGCTCTTGATGTCACTCAGGATCTGCAGGTGCTTGTTGACAATATCAGCAAGTTTGCAGGCAACATTAGCCTCATTATCAATGCCAGAAACACTAAAAACATGCTGGCTGGTAAACACCAGGCTCCAACAGATGTTCTCATCGACAAGAGCGAGTAGAAGAAGTAAAGAACCTCACATACCAAGGCAGCTCCATCAACAACGACAATGATCGCGACCATGAACTGAAGTGTCGTATTGAGAAGGCAACATCAGCATTCAATCAGCTGAATAAAGTATGGAACAGCAAGAAATTCACCCTTGAAATCAAATTGAAGTTATATGACTCTAGTGTGATTTCAACGCTGCTATATGTCTGTGAAAGCTGGCAATTAAAGACCACCCAGGGAAGAAAAATTTGACGCTTTTGACACTAAGTGCCTAGGTAAGATCTCGGGCATCAAATGGTCAGATTAATACCAAATACAGAGGTTCAGGGAAAGGTCCAAAGAGTCAACCATCATCTGCAGACGGTGCCTCCACTGGCTGAGTCATGTCTTGAGACTGCCCTCATCAAGACCTGCAAACCAGGCCAAATGGACCAAGCAGGCCAGAGAAAAAGAGGATGACCCAGGATGAGCTGGCGACAGACAGTGGACAGAGACCTCAGACTCCTTGACAGAAGATGGAGTGACATCAGCAGACTGGCTGAGGACCGTGGACAGTGGAGCAACCTGACTGCCTCATGTGTCTCAAGATGCGGGAGCATCTAAGGCTAGATCTAAGACAAATTTTCACCGATTTTGCCGTGTGAATAATGGTAATGAATGGACGAGCAATTGGACAGACTGAAAGCCAGGGATCTCAGGATGCAGAGAAAATGTAGAGATGTATATTCTCGCAACAGTCTTCCCTCAAACCCTTCCTGTGGAGCCTGTATTATCAACACCAACAGTTCCTGCAGACCTGGAATCCATAGGTGGCTGCTTGGCTCTCCCCTCGAGGAATACTTCGATTTCTTTGGTCTGCCCCATTGGCTACACCCTGGTATGGAGACATTTTTACTTCAGCATTCTTCTCTCTATACCTATACTCGACGCACGTTTCAAGAAGCTACCAGCGTAGCGTGTGGTTATGACGTGTTGTATTAATATCTCAATGAAAAGTCAAGACTGGCGTTTAAAAAGAATCGTGAGCCGGGAATTCGAACCTCATCGCCCTAGAGCCAACGATAGACGAGTCGCTGTCCTAGTCCATCTTATGCTCCATCTTTGATTGGGCTTGGCATTGACAAACGAAACGACATCCCCATTGGTTACTCCTGAATATGCATTAGGAGTCCCGTATACAGCACCTCCACATTGACGCCATGATCGATTAAAGATGTATCCTCTCTACAGATGGTCAACAAACGACCCCGCGTCTGCCTGAAACGCTGCTCTATGAAGCTACGCTTTACTGTAGACCCCGATGAAATGAAAGCTCTCGCACAGCATCGTCCAGTGCTGTCACGGGCCGTGTTGGCAGCTGCAGTGGGAGAACCCAGACACTGTCCTATCACGGAGATATGCAGTGTTACGGAGGGTGTGCAGTGCGCGTTTTGCTGTCTGACTCTCACCTGAAGATGTTTGGATGCGCGTAGGACTTTTCCCTACACACAACCACACCACACGAACATACATAGCCGGGCAAGAAGTTAAGTTTTTTTCTTTCTTTTGCTGCCTGAACCATCAAAATCATAACAAGTACATATTACATAACACGTATAAACAGGTACATCAAAAGGTTGTCGCCTCCACCAAAGGACGCGTAAGGACACTAGATGATATGTTATTGCATCAAGCATCTTTTTCCTTGTCTTGCGCTGGCCAGCTGGCACCCACAGCAGTGTCAGCACAGACAGTCTTTGCACGTGGCCCGTGTCCGGCCCGATTCACACGGTCTTCACACAGTTCAGAAACCACTTATGGGAGCAGTACGTGGAGTCCTTCCAAGGACTCCCACACAACAGAAGAACACACATCAGCTCGACGGAAAACGAAGCCACTGACGGAAGTAGTTCGTGGAGTCCTTTGAGGGACTCCCACACAACAGAAGGACACACGTCAACTCGACGAAAAACGAAGCCACTGACGGAGGTAGTTCGTGGGGCTCCCACACAACAGAAGAACACAAGTGGTCGCGCCCCGACGAACTCTGAAGCCCTTTCACACACCAGCTCGTTGCTGACCACACGGACAGCATCTCAACACACTCCCACAGAGTGGAGACAGCAGCTGGGCTCGTATTGCACCCCCACACCGGTTGGCAGTACACACACGATGTCTACTGACCACTCGGTCAGCCTCTCTACAACCCCCACGGGCAGAGACGGCGGCTGGGTACGGGTTGCACCCCACATTCGGATGGCAGTCAGTTCCAGATCGGACACGGGGGCTTCGCCGACACCTGGGGAACTGATAGCTACCTTGCTTATCTAGCCTACTTCCTACATAATTTATTGCTCTTGTTTGTCAGTATCAGTCACTCTTCATATAATACATTTCACTGGAACTTGGGGGGAAAACCCATATTAGAATCTACAAAGGTTCAATACAGAGGAAACTTTCTTTGATTAACACATTGGAAGAAAGGATTTCCACATGGACCCATTTTCAAAGTACCAAGAACACACAATACTTACGTATAAAGCGACGATTCCCTTTTGTTCCATTTGATCAGGAAAAGAATGTTTTTATCTTTTCACATCATCACTAGACGTGTCCGATTACATTTCAAGGAACGATTTCCGTTCGTCCCTTTTTATCAAGTAAAGAACGTTCATCATTATCACTAGATGTATACACAACAGGAATCAGAAAGGAGGAGGTTGTGCTACTTCCGGGAGGGAGCAATTTTTGGACGCTCGCTGAAATTTTTCAATTTTTTGTTGTTGAATTTAGTTATTTTACGATGGTTTAATCGTATGCTAAGTGTGTTACGTTTGGTATTCTAAGACTTTTGAAGCCAGCTGTTCATATTTTGGATTATTTGTCCTTATACTTGTTTGTTAAGTTTGAGGTGAACTGTTTCCCTTCGTACGAAAATCAGAATGGCGGATATTTAAGGGAAAGTGAAAGTGCTACCAACCATCGTTTTCCATTGATAAGTTTGGATTGTGGACACTTTTTGCAATGCTTTTAGTATCATGAAGATTGTGTTAGTCAGCTATTACTCAACCCAACACTAAGGCGAGTGATGCCATTCTCTCCCTACTGCTGCCTTCTTGTGACCTTCAACTCGATGTCAGAATACAAACTTGTCGTCTGCTAAGAATTTACAGGAGAGACATGTGACTGACTGTGAGTCTGTCATGCTTTTGACAGATGTCATATAGGCATGTTTGAAAAAAACGTTGTTACTTAATGTGTTCTCTCTTTGATCATAAATAAGATTTTTTGTTCAAGATGTCATACAGCCACCTCGGTTCTCAAACTTAAACTCTGATGTGAACTTCCGGAAAAAAATACTGTCTTCCGTACTCTTGGAACTGGTCTGTGCTTGATCACCTGGGCATTAGCCGATAGCAGCAGTAGGAGACACTACAACAACTTGAACAAGCATGGTGCCTACCACAAGAAAAGACTGGTCCTGCTCTACTCCTCTTGTCCTACGTCCCAGCGCCAAACCCAGGACCCTCCCAAACCTCTGACCCCATGAGACCCCACTACCCTTGCGGGACGTGCGATGCTACCGTTGACTGGACCGAGAATGCCGTCACCTGTGACACCTGCGGGATGTGGTTTCATGCGCGGTGTCAGAGCATCCCTTCTATTAGCTATGATAAGCTACACCAAGAGAACGTATCATGGCACTGTGCTATCTGCGGCAACCCAAACAGTGTAACAGTGTTCGATCATCATGGCGTTGAGTGGCCTAGCAGCAGAAGCTCACAACTAGAAGACCCTGGAACCTCAGCCACAGACACTTTGTGTACCACACTGACTGAGACTAGCTTCCAGCTGCAGCATGTTTCTAAGGGCACAAGAGCAAGCCAGCAGAACAAATGGAAAGACAGGTCCTTGCGCGTTCTCAATGTCGATTTCCAGTGATCTCTGGGAAAAAAGAGCCAACACACAATATCTAGTCGATGACGTGAAGCCCGAAATACTGATAGGTACTGAGACCTGGCTGAATGAAGACATCACTGATAATGAGACCCTGCCAGACTTTTATACTGTATACCGGAGGGACAGGGGCAGACTGGGAGGGGGAGTACTCATTGCAGTGAGAAACAACCTTAAGAGCTTCTTGGTGCCTGAGCTGACTACCGACTGTGAGATAGTATGTGGGGGTGAAACTGCACGGCAGGAAGACACTCTACCTATGCTCTTATTATCGTCTGAATGTCGCCGATGAAGTCAGCCTGATCCAGTTCAAGGAGTCACTCGATAGAGCAACAGGGATCCCCAACGCCTATTTCCTGATAGGAGGGGACTTCAACTTCCCTGGCCTGGACTGGAGCACCAGGACTCTCAAACCGAGAACTGCCCATCCCCGCCTTCACAACAGCTTCCTTGACATCATCCATGACAATGGACTTCAGCAAATGGTCACACAACCCGCCAGATGTGTGATAATACACTTGACCTTTTCCTGACCAACTGCTCCCATCTAATCACCTGAGTGCGAGTGCTTCCTGGCATCTCTGATCATCACATCCCCTATTGCTAGTTCAGCCTCACAGCTCAGAGGATCAAACAGGTGCTGAGACTCATTCCCCTTTACAACAAGGCTGACTGGGAGAGCATGAAGAAGGCATTGACTGACTTCCACACAGTACTAGTGAGTTATGTAGACACTTCACAACTGAAGAATTGTAGGCCAAATTTAGAGACACCCTCTCCAATGCAACAAAATCCTTCATCCCTCCCCCCCACAAGGTTGCACGGCAAAGGGACAACAAACCATGGATCACTGCTGAGATAGGTCGACTGGTGAAGAGGCGCCACCCGTATTTACAAAAAGATGAAGAAGCAGGGTTCAGAAGAGCTGAAGATAGAGTGCAGGCGACTTCGTAGGTTGATTCAGTGCAAGATCCGTCAGGCCTACTGGGACTACATCAACAAGATCATTACAGATGACTCAGACACAGGTGAAGGTTCCTGCTCTATGAAACGCTTTTGGACTTTCATCAAACACCAGCAGCGCTCCTCCAAATCCGGTGTTTCCTCTCTGAAGATTGACGGACGACTCGTGACGGACTCCAAGGCACAAGCAGAAGTCCTCAATGGTCAGTTTCAGTCTGTCTTTAGTGAAGGAAAAGAATATACAGATGAAGAGTTCCATGCTAAGTGCCAAATAAGTGATGTCCAACTATCCACAGTGCTCACTGATCTTGTCATCTCAGAAGAAGACATAAGGAAAATCCTTGCAAATCTGAATCCCTGCAAGGCATGCGGCCCCGATCAAATCGGCACATGAATCCTCAAAGAACTTGCTGTAGAAGCTGCCCCGATCTTTGCAATCATCTTCCAGTCATCCATCGACACAGGCGTTGTACAAGCCGACTGGAGAATCGCCAATGTTACTCCGGTCTTTAAGAAAGGAGAGCATTATGACCCATCGATCTATCGCCCGGTTTCTCTCTCACGAGTGTCCCGTGTAAGATCCTGGAACATGTCCTTGTAAGTGCTCTGATGAATCATCTTGAGACTAACCAAATCATCAGACCCGAGCAGCATGGTTTCCACGGGTCTAGATCAAGGGAAACACTGTTGCTGGACTTCACAGAAGAACTGAGTGAAAACATGGAGCAAGGACACCAAGCTGACATTGTGATACTAGACTTTGCCAAGGCATTCGATCAGGAACCATAGCTTGCTCCTCCATACACTACACCACTACAGAATCCAGGCAAAGTACGCCAGTGGCTCAGGGCCTTCCTTTTGGATCGGCGGCAGGCAGTAGTCGTGAATGGCGAAACATCATCATTATCAGTGTGAGATCAGGAGTTCCCCAGGGTTCGGTTGTTGGACCAGCACTTTTCCTGACATACATCAACGACTTACCAGAGCAACTCACCTCACTGACACGTCTGTTCACAGATGATACTGCTGCCTATCGTCTCTCAGACCATGACCAACACCAGCTGCAACAGGACCTCCAACGATTAGAAAGCTGGGAGCAGAGCTGGGACATGGCCGTCCATCCTGGGAAGTGCTCCGTTCTGTCTGTTACACGCAAAAGAACCACTGCAGAATTTGACTTTCGGTTGCATGGACAAAGCCTGGCAAACCTCACCTCCGTAAAGCACCTTGGTGTCACCATCAGCAAAGACCTGAGTTGGGATCAGCACATAGATTCCATCTGCGCAAAGGCAAACAAAAAGCTGGGCTTCTTAAGGCGAAACTTAAAGATCAGTGCCAGCCAGTTAAAAGAAATTGCCTACAAGATCCTTGTCCGCCCCATACTCGAGTATGCCTGCATAGTGTGGGACCCGTATACTATACAGCGTAACATTGAAAAACTTGAAGCAGTACAGCGAAGGGCTGCTCGGTTTGTCGTAAACCGGTACCACAACACGTCAAGTGTCACCGCCATGATTGACAAACTGGGGTGGTCTTCTCTTCAACATGGCAGAAAAGACTCAAAACTGGCCACGCTGCGCAAGATTCTGGAAGGCCAGGCTATTGTCCCTTCATGTAGTAGAGACAAGCTGACACCTGCTCCTACCAGACAGAGAAGGGGACACAAGCAGCAACTCAGTGTAGGACACAGTACCGACAACATGCGTTCCTTCCAAACACCATCCGGGACTGGAACGACCTGTCAGAGACGGAGATGTGAGCTGGAACCCTTGACACTCTCATGTCAGGGGTCCCACGAAACTAAAAAAAAAAATTAGTTAGCTAGTGTTGGTAGGATTAGGTCGCCACCCCATCCCATTATTTCCCTAGTAAAATTATGAGTTTTAAAAAGTTATTTTGGGACCTGTTTCACTATTAGGGCGAACCAGGATCAGCTAGTCTGGGACTCGTTTCCAGATGAAGAGCCGAAAATTACAGTAGTCTGCTGATAAAATCCATATAGGGTAGGACTCCCCCAGGTTTTATGTTTCTCCAGTATCGTAGGTCTTTATCTGTCTACATTGGCTTTCCATCTCAGCACAACCTCCATAGTACGGCATGATAATCAACCAGTTGATTGGGGCCGTCCAAATGGATGATGATGATGAGAATACATTTTCCAATAATATATGCACAATTATTTTTATTGCTCATTTTCAGAGCTCGCCAACACTCGCATCATTATGATACTTTAGGGAAAAGATAAATAACACTTTCTTCAGTAATACATTGATTTAACTAGATTACTTTTTCCTGAACACATGTAAGTATACATATTCTTTCTTTTCATCTACTCACGCCATTCTTCTCATCCATCTCTCGACTCACACATTCACTGACTACAACTTCCTACTGTTACCCTATGTCTCGTCAAATCACAAGATAATCAAGGGAACAATTAAATATTTCAGGCCTTTTCTAAGAACTGGAAAGTTTCCAACCACCTGTAGGGAAAAAAAAAAAAAAAGCATTAGTACAAACCCTAACTTCCATTTAAGTATTGGAACATACCTGACAGCCAGCGAGGACCCACCTTCAGTCTTCCTTCGGCTATTCTGGATAAGTTGCTTGGCCGGTAGCTAACAGAAAACGCAGGTGAGTAGCTGTCAGGTTAACAGGTCAACTGTTTTTTTTCAAGTTACCTGTTCTGGTCCAAAGTGTCCCCAAAATTTGCAACCGGACGAAATATGGTCCGTCACATGCAGCAAAAAACAAAAAGCTGATGCGCAAACCCAAAAAGACAACACGCAAACTCGATCTCTCTCCTCCTCATACCGCCCCTCTCAATGGAAACACATTACCCATACCTGTTTCTACGGTATCCGATTCCACCAGTACCGCGATGTATCGCCATCCTACATACACCAACCATACCATTACCCGTACGAATATGCTACATGTATCTGGGGTGTACCCAAAAGTCAAAAAACACTGTCTGCAAGAAACTGTTCAACGACACCAGTGATGCTCCACCCGCTGCCCCATCCGGTGAACCATGGAACGCTGATAATGAAGTGACTTATTGGATGTAAATATGTTTGAAATACCGTTCAAGAATTGATGTTTAACAATTAATTAAACACACACACACACACACACACACACACACACACACACACACACACACCCTGACAGACTGATTGCGTCTGGCTGGCTGTATCTCTGTCTCAGTCTCTGTCTGGCTGAATCTCTCTCTCTCTCTCTCTCTCTCTCTCTCTCTCTCTCTCTCTCTCTGATTCAAAAGTTGTAATGATGTCACCTTGTCTATGATAATCCCTGATATGACGTCTCCTTATCTATGATGTTACCGAACCATCTGGGGCAGGAGAGAGACAACCGTCATGGTTTTGAAACCATAACTCGAATGTCTTCAACTGAAGCAGGAGCAATAATGAAACGCCAGCAACCTGCCATAGTATACCCCACACGGGAGAAACATTTTTGCCTATGTCAAGACTCGAGGAGGTCAATTGAAAATTCACATTCGTCATTACCAGTACCAAATCAATTATATACCAAATGGGGGTCGCCTGGGCCCCACACAAAAAGGAATGGTCTCTCCAGTTGAAAGAGTTCTTACAACTGCTGAAGGTTCAAAAGTACTTGGCCAAAGACTACAACCAACCAACACGTGTCCCCTTTTTTATTCTGCAAGAAACCCTGTCTGTTGGAAGCCTGGGGCAGGAGAGAGACAGAACATCACAGATGACAGAAAGAGGCTAGAGAGAGAGAGAGAGGGGGAGAGAGAGAGAGAGAGAGAGAGAGAGAGAGAGAGAGAGAGAGAGAGAGAGAGCAGAGAGAGAGAGAGCAGCTGGAGAACAAAAAGACCCTGCCATAGACACCACGAAGAGGAGAGGAGGATGTTGGGGGAAGAGAGAGGAATGGCAACCCATACCCACACCATGGGTACCAGCCACCCGCCAAGTAACACTGATGGAACGATAGCCCACCCTGCAGTGCACCAAGATGAGCCATTGCGGACAATGGCGCCAACCTTGAAGGTTAATTTGGGGGTAGGAAGCATTCCCTGGACTTAGGCCCTTTTCAAGGCTACACAGCTTTCAAAGTGAGATGGACACCTCATTGCAAAAAGCTGAATTCTCTTCAATCCCGTTCGTTCTGTCATACACACACACACACACACACACACACACACACACACACACACACACACACACACACACACACAACCCCATCTCTTATCGTAAAGATACCCAGAGTCAAACAACATTCCAGCGAAAACAAAATATATGATGCCCGTTGTCTGTAACGTCATATCATCTATGATGCCCGTTGTCTATGACACCCGCTATCTATAACGTCACATTCTTTATAACGCCTTTTGCCTATGACGCCCGTTGTCTATGACGACCGTTATCTATGACGACACCTGATCTATGACATCACATTATCTATGACATCACATTATCTATGACATCACATTATCTATGACGTCATCTTACTCCTGATAATAATGGGCATGCACATACGCCACTTCCGAGAACCTCTCCTGAGAACCTCAAACTACGCAATGAAAAACACTGCTATACTACTTACTTGCCCTCATAGGGGGTGTCTTTTACATTTGAGCCTTCTGAATTTAAAGTCAATTTCAGACTATTGTCTTATTTCGAAAAGCAAATCATTCATATTACTGACTGCTGGTGTTTGCTCTTAGTGATACTATTCAAGTATACACACGAGGATCTCTTGGATTATCCAGAGTTTTCTTTTGCCCACATGGAAGAGTTTCCCACCCACCAGGCAACCACATGATCCACTAACAATCCTGACGAGATCTTCACAGGATGAAACAGCCATTGCTTGCCAGTCCGTTGACCTCCCCTTCACGAGAACAGTAACAAAAAAAAGCCATTTTTGCGCCCAAGCTTTATTGCTATTTATTTCTATTTGTGCACCAGCCTCTGATCCCTTCAGTCTTGCAAAAGGATGTCCATTGTTTCAACCTGGAATTTCTTTTTAAAAAAGAATGTATATTTTTATTCCATCTTTACATTTTTGCCTTTTGAATTGTAAATTTTTAGTCCACTGTTTTATTTAGAATAATTTGATTTGCTCTTCACTGAGTGCCCTTTGTTTATTTTTAGAGACAGTATTCACCTATGCGGGAGGATCTCCAGGATTTTCTCAGAATGTGTTTTCATGGGAGGAAGTGTCTGTTTCCCAGAAGGTAATCACAATCACGGTCCTGTGACAAGCTTAGTGAGCTCTTTACAGAGGAAGACAGCTGTTGTTTGTTGGTCCTGTTGATCCTCGCTGTGGAGGAAGAATACATGCAGCAAAGCACTCCGAAAAAAAGGGTATATTCCCACACCTTCCAGTCAAACGCAAGTCGTTTCTCCCAAACGTTTGTATTTGAAGAGACTTGGTGTTCTTTCTTTCTTTTTTTTGTTGTTGCTGTTCTTGTTTATTTCTTTCTTTATTTATTTTAGTGCTTACGAATTCATTGATTTTGTTTCAATATTTCGCTAAGGAAAATAAATCACTATTTTCCAAGCTGGCCTTTTGCTCACATTGCCTGCATTCTCGTCAGAAGCATTCTACAAAAGATCAGAAGAGTAGATTTATGACGGTTCTGATTATGAACCAAGCAGCCAACACTGAGTTTGTGGTCAACTGCTTTATGTTAGTGAGAACCTGGTGTGCCATGTTACCTGCATGTCTGCTTGCATTGAATTCATATTGCATGCAATTCGTCTTTATATATGGAAGCTTTTACTTGTGACAATCTCGTGCGATCGCCAACGGGAGAAAAGAGTTAGGTTTGCTTGTCCTACATGTCCTCCCCTTTTGAAATAAAACTTTCTGGACATGGTATTTCCATTAATGAATCTCACTTTTGAGGAACATGAAAAAAAAAAAAAAAGGGGGGGGGGGGGTATGCTTACTGCTTTTCCAGTGCCAACATACTCTCCACAGAAGACAATGCTCACCATCTTCGAACACAAATACCATGCAAGTAAACCCGTTAGCACAAGCACCAGCGGAAGAGGAAATATTGATTCATTTGTATTACTCTTTTTTTTTTCTTTTTGTACCAGGTATCTTCATTATGTTTCGAGGCATTTCAATATCTTTGCATTCTCTCTCTCTCTCTCTCTCTCTCTCTCTCTCTCTCTCTCTCTCTCTCTCTCTCTCTCTCTCTCTCTCTCTCTCTCTCTGCGTTTGTGCTGAGCAGACAAGGATACGGACTTTTGGGCTGTCGCTCCTGTTCGTCATGCTTTAGTAGGCCAGACCACGGAGTCGACGGTGAACACCGTGTAATTTGAACAGACCTTCTACATTAGCAGATTATTTGTGATTTTTTTTTTTCTTCAAAACATTATAGAGAAAAGAGCATGTCGATAAAGCGAAATAAAAAAAATAATCACGTGTTGTCTGTCTCTGCAAAAGCACTCAAACGGGGGATGGGGGGGGGGGGGGGGGGGTTATTTCGTGCTGTCCTGTCCAGCCTCCTCCGAGGAAGTCTTCTGCTGTTACCTTTCAAGAACAGGAGTTTGATCCGGGGACGTATGAAAAGAGGTGACAAGTCGACGGCCAGTATGAAGAAGACCAGTTCCGGTATTAGAGCGGTAAGAAAATGACTGTCAGTGTTGGTACGTACTTCCTCGATGGCTTGGTTCTCAGGACGTAGAGTTGTCTGGCCTAATGGCAATGAAAGTTCCTCTGGACTTGATGAAAACAACGTCATCGGTGTTCAGGAAAAGTGTAGTTCTCTTGCAGGAGAGGTTAAAACGCTGAGAGAGATTAGATCTCCGCACGAGGAACCACAGAGACACACCAATCTAATAACGTGGAAATGAACATAATGGAGTATTTGGAGTGGAAAGTGGATGACCTTGAGGATCTTTCTAAATGGAACAATGTGCTGTGTTATGAATTGGATGGTGAGAACGGAGAGGCAATGGAAGCTTGTGAAATTAAGATGGAAACACCTTCTCGCTGATATATTTGAACTCTCTTACGATGTCGAGCTTGATCGTATTCTTCATGGTAGTTCAAAACCGAGTTCCCCTTTGAATAGCACTACACATAAGTATTACAAACATAGAGTTAAAAAAAAAATTGCAGGCCAAGAACAAGTTGAGGGGAACAGAAGTTTTCATTGTTAAAGTCTTTGTTTGTTCTTTTTCTACAGACATCAGGACAGTGAGGAAAAACATTTACAACGTTCATGAAAGAAAAGAGAAACGAGTGTCACATGGTGCCATGATGTAATTGTCATTTCTTTAAGGAACATTTCTATTGTCAGATGGTGGAGGTTTTTGACTAGAATAAAATGAGGGTATGTCTGCCATTTCACCGTGGATAAATCCTTCGTCAGGGATTGCTTTTCGTTGATAGTTATTGATTTGATGTTTGTTTAAATCAATAGGTGATGAGACATGAACTAGGCTGTGTTGGTGGTGAACATTGGCGTTTGGGTAAGGGAAAGAACATGCTGAAGGGAACGTCAGGAAGGGGTAGACAGTGGGGGGAGTCTGGTATTTCACACAGACATTCAAGACACTGGCGGAAGGCGGAGTTCAAGTGCACGTCAACCGATAGCGTTGTGAAAGTACAACACGTCACAGTTTAACACAGTGCACGTGAACACTCATCTGTTTTGATTTAAGAAATGTTGATGAAACACGATTTGATAGCACGTGCTCACCTTGTAAAACATGTGTGTAATACATATGCCTTGCACGAAGAATGGTTGTTTAGTTCACCCCCTCTGATGACAGTGCCACTGATAGTACGTTTGTCATCACTGACCTTCATCCCCAACAATGACATGAATAGTCCATACCCTGAAATGGAGAGTCGAATGAAAATAAGTGTCACCACCAGGTCATGGCTTGTGGGTGTGGTAGGTGGGTGGGGGATGGCAGAGTGAATGGCACAGGTGCACTGCCACTGAATGGCATGAGAGATGAGACAACACACGCACGCGCGCGCGCGCGCGCACACACACACACACACACACACACACACACACACACACACACACACACACACACACACCTCTACCTTTTTTCACTAGAATGTGGAAGGCATATCTTCAAAAGATAAAGAAAGTAGCTTTGTCCCGTTTATGTATTCATGTCATTTTATATGTTCGGTAGAAACCTGTATGTTTAGTCTAAATATTGTGACCTTTTCTGAAACACTTTTTTCATCTGCCACACAATTATCTATTGCAGGCAGTGTTTGTTGGTGCAACATCTCTTTGATTAAAAGAAGTTAGTCCGCTTTATAGAAGAAAATGCTGACTGTCAAAACTGGTAATTTTGTCTGTATGACTTGTACAATTATGGTCTGTGTGACTAGTACAACTATGGTCTGTATGACTAGTACAACATGGTCTATATGATTAGTACAACTATGGTCTGTATGACTAGTACAACTATGTTCTGTATGATTCGTTTAAACTATGGTTTTATGACTAGTACAACTATGGTCTGCATGACTAGTACAACATGGTCTATATGATTAGTACAACTATGGTCTGTATGACTAGTACAGCATGGTCTATATGATTAGTACAACTATAGTCTGTATGACATAGTACAACTATGTTCTGTATGATTCGTTTAACTATGGTCTGTATCACGAGTACAACTATGTTCTGTATGATTAGTTGAACTATGGTTTGTATGACTAGTACAACTATGGTCTGTGTGATTAGTTGAAGTTTGGTCAGGTTGGGAACGTGCTGTACGTTCGTACCTCTGTGCCACCAGAAGAGCCAAGGTATTATTCAATGTAAAGACTGACACAGATGGCGTATCATTGTTGGAAAACAGCGAAACAGGCAATGCCCTCGATGTAAATGATTCATTTATAATCAGGTGACTTAAACAGAGGAACAAAAAAAGCGAAAAGAACGAATAAATCCTAGCAACCAACCAACGAACAGAAACGGAGTATTATTTTCTTTTAACTACATTCAAAATGTCTCGAAAGTAGGTTTACTCCTTTGTCCCTAGTGCTCAACACCCCCCTAAAAAATACTTTTAAATGATATAATATATCAATATACCAATCCATACAAACAGATTTCATTTTTAAAAGTCTGTCAACTTCAGTATTCACTCGTTACTAATTAATGAATCTGGAACAAAGCAGCGGTCTTGATGAAAAATGGTATATTT
>JADBJO010006460.1:30000-50000 GCA_016801955.1 Conus betulinus | reverse complement strand
AACTGAGTGAATACATTTGGAGACTTAAAGATAAAAAAATAGACTACAGCATACCATTGAAAATCATAAAAAGAGCAACACCATACAACAATATTTAAAAAAAAAATGCAACTTATGCTCCACAGAAAAATGGTTATTACTATGTAAACCCAACCTAGCAACTTTGAACACACACACACACACACACACACACACACACACATATATATATATATATATATATATATATATATATATATATATATATATATAAAATACTGCTAAAACGCCTAATAAAAATCTTAAGGTGCTCAACCCCTTGGGGAGCAACATCTGTTAAAATAGTATGATAAAAGGAAGTTTTTAAAAATCAACAGATCTGTTTCGAGCCAGCGCTCTCGTCAGGATGGTTTTGGGGCGCCTACTGCCGGTGTTATATGGCCTGATGTCACTGTTTGCACGTGCGGATTGGCTGCACGTATTGTTCGGTTTTTTGGGGGGTTGTTTACAGTTCAGGGTGCGTTTGCTGACAACGATTTCCATTTGTGCCTGCAGTTGTTTTTACTATTTCTACTTTAGTATTTAGGGTTGCTAAGTATGGTTGCATAGTATTAACCATTTTTCTTGAACATAGGTTGCATCTTTTTGAAATGTTGTTGTATGGTGATGCCCTTTTTATGATTTTCCAGGATATGTTATAGTTTATTTTTTTTGTCTTTAAGTCTCCAAATATATTTGCTCAGTTCTGTTTGGTTTTTGTATTTTTCTTTGTTGAATGACTGTTTATGGTTTGCGTATCTGGTTTTGAAGTGATTTTCAGTGATCCCTATGTATGTTTCTTTTTCATTTTCTGATGTCACAGTGGCTTGGTATACAATGTTGTTATAGAGGCATTTGTTGCTTAAGGGACACTGTTCTTTTTTTAGCACAATTGCACAATTGCAGGATTTCCTTTCTTCACCCTTCTTTGCTGTGTTGCTTTTCATTTTGTTGGATGAATCAATTATATTTTTAAGGTTAGGCATGCATGAATATGATAGTTTGATGGTGTTCTTGTTGAATATTTTGGACAATTTGTGTTCTTTTGGGAAGGATGCTGTCAAAAGTTTGAAAAATTCTTTTCCTACGTTTGTTTTTTACTCGTCCATCATATGGAGGGTTGTACCATGTGATTTTCTTTTCCTGCTTTTTTTTTTTTGTTTCATGTTGTTATCTGGGTTGTATTGTAGTTTGTAGCTGTAACCACTTTTTTTGCAATGCCTCTTGGTATTCTGCTGCTGCATTGTTGAATACTCTTTCATTATGTGACAGATTAGATAATCTCTTGTTTATGCCATTGGGTATGGTTTTTAGTATAGGTGGGTGGTTGCTATTGATGGGTGTGTCATTAGGTTTCTTGTATGGTTTATATATGTGGTTGTTGAGGTCAGTGTTATGTCTAAGTAGTTCACTACCTTTTTGTTTGCTTCGATGGTGATTTTTAAGTTATGGTTTTGGAAAATTTTGCATAGTTCTTTTTTCTTGTTTTCAATGGTTCTTGGATTGTTGTTTAGCGCGGCGCGGCGAGGCCGTCGTCTCTGTACAGTCCGACTTGTTTTCCGAGTTGCTTTTGGATGTTGGATAGTATAAACAGTCCGACTAGTTCGCATGTTTCGGCACCGTCATACGATCCCATGGTCACATCAAATGTTGAGTTTTTATTCGTTTTCTTGATCCATGTATCATTTCTGCTGTAAAGTTTTCTTGGTGTGGAAAATGATTTCCATTTCTGACCCTGTCAAAAAAAAGCAGGAAAAGGAAAATCACATGGTACAAAACCCTCCATATGATGGACGAGTAAAAACAAACGTAGGAAAAGAATTTTTCAAACTTTTCACAGCATCCAACATTGTATACCAAGCCACTGTGACATCAGAAAATGAAAAAGAAACATACATAGGGATCACTGAAAATCACTTCAAAACCAGATACGCAAACCATAAACAGTCATTCAACAAAGAAAAATACAAAAACCAAACAGAACTGAGCAAATATATTTGGAGACTTAAAGACAAAAAAAAAAACTATAACATATCCTGGAAAATCATAAAAAAAGGGGCATCACCATACAACAACATTTCAAAAAGATGCAACCTATGTTCAACAGAAAAATGGTTAATACTATGCAAACCATACTTAGCAACCCTAAATACTAAAGTAGAAATAGTAAACAACTGCAGGCACAAATGGAAATCGTTGTCAGCAAACGCACCCTGAACTGTAAACAACCCCAAAAAAAAAAACCGAACAATACGTGCAGCCAATCCGCACGTGCAAACAGTGACATCAGGCCATATAACACCGGCAGTAGGCGCCCCAAACCATCCTGACGAGAGCGCTGGCTCGAAACAGATCTGTTGATTTTTAAAACTTCCTTTTATCATACTCTTTTGATCTCCTTTGCATCCTTGAATGAATCATCAAGCATAGGCTCAATGATTGTCCCTTACATTTTATACTGTTTGCATAATGCTTTTAGATTTTCAGCAACTTTTTTTTCCCCTCTCCACACTTGTTGGATTCTTTTTTGGACCCTTGGTGGTGAGAACACCACAGAATTATGGACTGTGGTGTGTCTCTCTTTGACACCAAGAGCACAGACACAATCAGCCGTGTCTCCCTGATGAGTCCGATCCAGCGGACGAAAGGCCTAGGAGAAGGCAATACACATAGACCTGCTTTCGAAGGGGAGTACGACGGTTCCCTCAGGCAGCTAGTGAAGGGTTCTAACATTTATAATATATATATTCCCCCATATCCTTAATCTTCATTTTTTTTTTAAATTCAAATCTTTGCCAAGTCATTACTATAACGACTGAAGAATTGTCAGCCTGCACTTGTTCTCTCTCACTACTTAATAGTTCAGTATCATATATAAAATATATATATATATATATATATATATATATAGTTCATACGTCTATATGAGGGCAAACCGGTGTGTGTGTGTGTGGGGGGGGGGGGGGGGGTGCGTTTTGCGTGTGTGTTTTTTTGTGTGTGTGTGTGTGTGTGTGTGTGTGTGTGTGTGTGTGCGCGCGCGCGCGCGCGCGCACGCGCAAAATCACACAGGTCAGAATGGAATGGATATCATCAACACCAACACAATTGTTGACCCATTGAAAATCAGTTCCATCTGCCCAGGTGTGGAATACATCATGAATCAAAACAACACTGATTTTACAATCCTGAGGCTTAGCTACTCAGACCGTGATGAATACAGGCGTAGACGTAAATTTACAACAAGGTCTGGAGTCATATATGGAGTGGGCGACAATTCTACCACTTGGTGTAATATGCAACTTTGGTTACAAGGCAATATGATTGCAAGAGTGCACATTGTTAGGTTGGTGTACTGGTGTGAATCAACTCGGTGGGAATTCGATGTTGTAGATGCTTACACACAGTTACATGTAGTAAACAACGCCACGAAGAATTCTACACTGACCATCGTAGACAATTTCAGTGCCTATGCGACAACAATCCACTGGTTCGAGTGCACATTGACCTAATTTCAAGCCCAAACATTTTTGCCAAACATTGGTTTAACAATTCTGGATACTTAATATCACCCAGATCATCTTTCGGTACAATATTTACTGAAGACTTTCATCTCCCTGCTAAACACGTGCTCATGGTCAGTTCATTCCAGTCACAATCGTTGAATAGTTTCATATGCAGTTCAGAATGTAAGTTTATTGAAATCATTTACCACAATTTAAGCAAACATAACAGAAAGGCTTTAAGTGTTTGTGGTGCACTTAATAGGTCAGCTGAAATCATTTACGAGTCATATTTCAAATTTCGATATCCTTGTTATAAAGGATGTTCAGTTATGTATTGCTCCATTCTTTCTGAAAATAGTCAAGCCCTAAAAGTGTACAATAATTTCTTCAAACTGCTCCGTGCATTATTACAGTGAGTTTCAGGACCATTTGGAATGTAATCAGAACCCTGAGTGTGAAGATGGACGGGACGAGACAGAGCACTGCCCGTACAGCAGTTCTGGATGTCAGGGTCTGGTGGCTTCACGCAACAAATGCTTCAAACTCGTCGTACAAGAAGCATTAACTTCCTTTGCACGCCTATCTTTTAGTTGTCGTAAGCTGGGTGGAAAAAAAAGCCTCACTAAAAACAAGACAGGAGCAAGTTGATTCTTTACACGTGTTCAGACACTATCATATGTTTGAAATACTTCTTGGCTATACAGTCGGATGGAAGGATGTGACTTTTATGTACAGCAAATTTCGTAAGTGGTCTGACAATACTTTGATCTATAATATGAACATTTTTTTTCTCTGTATTCACACTATCCTACCAGGATTGTGCACACAAAAATAATTTTCTCGATGGAACTCTACACATTGTTGGGAATAACAGATGTGTCGAAGGATGCCGTGTTGTGTGAAATCAAAACAAGATCCCCCAACGAGTTTCCCTTACAAGTCCAACTGACTCGCACTGATTCATCACACTCTGTTCTAAATATCACACAGCAGGTATTGTTTCGTTGTTCAAAAGGCCACATGACTCAACTGTTTCTTTCGTGTGATCCCTGCACTCACTGTGGTACGACAATATATTCACAGTTTTGTAAACTGGTGAACGCCAGCTATTACCTGGTCAACAGTGTGTTTGCTCCTGACAGTTATGCCCTATTTCCCTGTGAAGACAACAGCATAAACCTGCATTACACTTTCGTCTGTGACTTCAGACAGGACTGTCCGGACAACAGTGATGAGTCATTCTGTGTCCATCCCCACTGTGACGGGTTTCTGTGCCTGAATGGTCAGTGTGTGTTACACAACAAATTTGCAAATGACTATTCCGACTGTCTGGATGATTCTGATGAGATGAACTGTACCACGTGTGATGGATTTATGTGTTCTAATGGTCAGTGCATTGATCGTGAAAGACGATGCAATACCGTTGATGACTGTTTGGATACATCAGATGAACGTTCGTGTGTCCATAGGAAGTTTCACTCGCACAGTGAGATAGGAGTAGATAAAAAGCAGCGGTTTTACATTAATCTTGATGGTGCTGGTTACTTTACTCAGCAGGTGATGGAATTTGAAGAGTCTTGTCCTGACAGTCATTATTCTTGCACAGAGGAGTGGCTGTACTGTCTCCCTGTCTACACTCGATGCAATGGGTTTTCTGACTGTGTTCATGGGGAAGATGAACAAGGTTGTGAAACTGTTTCGTGCGTTGGTAACTATCTTTGTCGAGCTTCCAAAATATGTGTACACCCATATCACTTGTGCGATAGTTGGGGTCAGTGTCCACAGCGTGATGATGAACTAATGTGTGACAGGCATTGTCCGGAAAGTTGTCTCTGTCGAGGTGACTTTATAGTATGTGGTCATCCTTTTCCTGTAGAGTTATTCCCTCAAATTCGTTACGTAGATGCCAACGGTTCAGGAATGTCTCCAGCAGACTTTAGCGATACTAGATACCTAATACGTTTGAGTTTGTCTCATTGTTCCCTTGTGAACGTTTCAGATATTAAGTTTAACAATACGCAGTATCTTGATCTAAGCCACAATAGCTTCAACATAATTAATATGCGTAATATTAATGACCTATTCAATTTAAAGATCCTGCTCTTACAAAACACCCCTCTGAGCCAAATAAAAATGGGGCAGCCATCAAAAAATATTCACTATGCATTGAAACGATTGGACTTGTCAAAAACATTCTTCAGTCGCCCAGTAAATTGTTATTTATGTTTTTCCCCCAGTTTAATCTATTTGAATTTATCTTCATCTTACATCAAAACCATTGGACCGAAAGGATTCAAAAATACACCAAAACTAACGGCATTAGATTTAAGAACCAACCCTGTTGAAAACATTCCATTAGATGTATTGTCAGGATCTAAATACATAGCAGTAATCTTTTGGCCAGTCTTTGGCATTTGCTGTGATGCCTCACTTAAAAAAGATATTAAATGAAATACATTGTTTTGCACCTGACAGCGTATTTTCTTCGTGTACCAATCTCATACCGAACGATATGTATCAGATTTTCTTTTGCTTGCTGTGTACGTCTGCCATTTTTGGAAATGTTATTTGCTTTCTAGCTGTATCTGTTCAGAAAAGTTTTTTCAAAACCTGTTTCAGAATAACTATTCTCAACCTGCAGTGCAAACGTCTGTATGGGGGTTCATGTTAGCATTAACTTGATTGTCAATGAAATATTTCACAAGGAATATATACAGTATGAACAGACGTGGACCAATAGTGTGCTGTGCAAAATAAACGGATTTCTTTTTCTTTCGTCTACTGAAGTGTCAATTCTGATCATTGGAGTCATCACTATCGATCACACCATCATCACGTGTTTCCCTGGAGATTCCCTGTACTGAACACCATGCCAACGGCTGTGGCATGTGCAGTGGTTTGGTGTATAGGGATCCTGCTGTCGCTGGTACCATTCCTTCCTGGACTCTCACACTGGGGCCTGCAGGGCCAGTCTGGTCTGTGTCGACTGGCTTTGTTTGATCACCATCATTCTGACCCCCAGGTTTCGGTGGTTCACAGTTCTTGTTGCATTCAATTTCGTTTTGTGCTTCATGCTTGTCGCAGCGCAAGTCGTCACCTTCAAGAACACTCCACGATACAGAATTGCGTTTGATCACAGAAAGAGATCAGCTTATGATTCAATCTACTTTACTGCAAAAGTAACTTTCGTTAGTGCGATTTGTTGGTTTCTGTTTGGTCTGGTTCTGGTTGTTGATTTACAAGATGTAACTGCTGTAGGCGCTATTTATCGGGCCATGGTGGTGTTTATGTTACCACTCAGCTCAGCTCTCAACCCGCTTCTCTACATGTGGAATGCAGTAACACAACGACGACAGCAAGAACAAGAACAGAGAGCAATAGGCATGTTAAAATCACGACTATTACACTCAAAGAACAATAAGTTGACTACCTCTCTCTCTCTCTCTCTCTCTCTCTCTCTCTCTCTCTCTCTCTCTCTGTGTGTGTGTGTGTGTGTGTGTGTGTGTGTGTGTGTGTGTGTGTGTGTGTGTGTGTGTCACTGACATTGAGGAGATGCACCTGGCAAATGCTCTAATATTCTTTGTAAGAGCAAATGAAATCCCCTGACCCAACAGAGACAACGTCCTTCAGAAAGAAAACCTCATTCGTATTAAGAGTGCTATCCTGACACAGAAATCGGTAGGTCAGAGGATGAGCTGATTTCTGACCGCAAAGAGCATATCACGGAAGACCAGACAGCGCTCCTGAATCAGAAGTTTGAAAATGGTTTCCACACGAGTCGGAAACCATCGTCGTCTTTGTCAACCTGACCAATGCTTTTTGCAAATTACCAAAAGAAGGTTTCTTCCTGAAGCTTCTCAAAAAGAAAGGCCTGAGTGAATATGTACCACTGAATCCAAAGCTACCTAAGGCGAAGGTCAGCCCATGTAACTCAGATGGTCAGATGAGCACGCTAATGAAGCTCGGACAGTGTGTACAGTGACATTCGCCTGCTCTCTTTTTGTGTTCTTCATTGACAGTCTCTCTGACTAGCTGTCCACCCGTATCTCGTAAGCTTACTTGTTGTCGACCTGGCAATGTTGTCGAGAATAGAGCAGACCCACACAGCTGCAAACAGGTCGCAGGCAGCAGTGAAACTGATCTCAGGCTGAGCAAGGAGAATATGGTTACGATCAAGAAAAAAAAAAAAAAAAAAAAAAGCCACGTGCTGTTCTTTCCCTCCTCCTGCCCCTCACCCCCATCCCCACCCCCTTCCCACAATCCCATTCCCCATCCGAGGAAGAAGAATTCAGCCAGCTGATGGATATTCCGTTTAAAGACAAGCCAAATTATCTTGGGTTGACACTGGGCAGCGACTCACTTGCTCCTCGAACATTAGCACGGGTTGACATTGGGCAGTCAACTCACTTGCTCCTCGAACATTAGCATGGGTTGACACTGGGCAGCCGACTCACTTGCTCCTCGAACATTAGCATGGGTTGACATTGGGCAGCCGACTCACTTGCTCCTCGAACATTAGCATGGGTTGACACTGGGCAGCGACTCACTTGCTCCTCGAACATTAGCATGGGTTGACACTGGGCAGCCGACTCACTTGCTCCTCGAACATTAGCATGGGTTGACACAGGGCAGCCGACTCACTTGCTCCCCGAACATTAGCATGGGTTGACACTGGGCAGCGACTCACTTGCTCCCCGAACATTAGCATGGGTTGACACTGGGCAGTCAACTCACTTGCTCCTCGAACATTAGCATGATGCACAGCAATGTAATCAAGGAAGCTGGGTTAATGAGAACTAGCGGGCATTCAATTGAAAGGGCCCAACGTTGACGTTTGTTAGATACCATCCCACTGTGGAATTGATTACATTAAATACGTTGACCATCTCGCAAAAAAGGGGGTGAGAAACAAACACCTTGAATGCTATCGCACTGGCTTGCACAATATAATAGAAAATGAAACCGTACAACGTTTTTTTTCTCTCTCTTCTGGGACAAAGTATGTTTCGTTATTGGATACTCCATGTGCAAGTAGATCAATTGTTACCTTGTCGTTAAGACTTTTTACAAATGCTTTAGCGACAAAGTACTGTAAAGACAGTAGGTGTGTCTGTTCTGCAGAGTTAACAATGTGCATATACCGGTAAAATGTGTTTCAATGAAAAGTTCCCTACCTCCGGAAGTCGTAGAATGTATTTTGCCCTTTTAAATGTTAAGTTATTTGGGGATGAGTTTAATGATTTCAACATTCAATATTTAGATTAGCTAGTTATTTGTCATGTAGTCTTATTGCACGTTCTTCTCTCTCTCTCTCTCTCTCTCTCTCTCTCTCTCTCTCTCTCTCTCTCTCTCTCTTCTCTCCGTTTAAAAAAAATGATGATGTAAAAAATTAAGAAAGTGTTGCTGCTTTTTATGCTTAAGTCTAAAATCATCGACACGATGAAAAGACTGTGAACAAAACAACTAACCAACCATGATGAAGTGTCCACAATACTATTCAGACTCAAATGTACATAAGATCTGTTCGACCCTGCACGGAATGATTCTCCACCTCCTGATCTATAGCAGCCAAAATCAACACAGACCATTTAAACAAGATGCAAGATTTTCGCCTCTAAGCCATCACAGCTGGCATAAAAACCACTCCCATAATTGCAGACGGAGAAAATGGCTGGCCTTGTACCGATCCAGTGGAGAAGAAACAAGTGTCATCTGAGACAACGAAGATGATTCCATCTATCGACTGAACTCCGCACTCCAGGGTGTGAACAAGACTCACATGGAACGGCAAAGCACGAATCACCCGGTAAAAGCGCTTGAGCGAAAACGCAGAAAAACATCTCCCGCTCAGAAACACACGATGAGAGCGATCCTATGCCATAGTGAACAGCCTGTTCATATTCTGTCTTTCGTCCTAGTTGTTCCTACAGTCGGATCAAATGAAGAAATAAAGAGTAGATCTGAAAAATCTGACTCTTGATATGCTTCTTTGGATCTACCCGTCCAGCCTACACTTGCGTCTGCACAAATGGCTAAGCAGAAAATGTGTAAAATGGAAAGGATGGTGTATACACACGGTATCGTAAGGGCAGCTTTCATACTAAGACTGTCGCTAGTGCTCAGTTTTCTATCAACTTTACAGCTGAGCTCTGGTCATGGTTTCATGGTGCTCAGATCATAAACGCAAAATTATGGCCACCTCACTCGGTTTTCTCTGCTGACTGCCGAGCCTTTCTCCTATGTCTTAAGTCTTGACAACGAAGACCATGTTCTTAGGGACACTAGAAGGGAGTTTCAAAAACTGGGCTGCAAAACGAACCTGTTATATCCCCTTCCTGGTGCTATCAGTAGAGAGAAAGTTGACATTATCAAGCTAGGTAACAGCAGGAGACAGAACCTCTCTCATCTCTTCAAGCTGAGGATGTCCCACATAGATGAGTGCAGTGCAGCGCTAGTCTACAGACGCCAGCTCACGTTTTCCAGTCCTTTCCCATCCTTGACACTCTCAAACACGTAACGTGGCCCCTGAAGCGGACATGGGTGAAGGCTGTGAGGACCAGCAATATCACTGGGGCTGATGACGGACTTGGGCCAGAACACTGGACTACCCATTTAGTACGACCGGGAACACTAAAGAAGAAGAAGAAGGAGGAGAAGTGGATAAACTGTAAATGCACACGTATAGCAAGTCGCAAAAGAAACGTTGTTAATAGCTTCGTTCATGCTACCAAATCTGGCTGATTTAGCTCCAAACTTCTTGCTTGCTAAACATCGAAATAACTCCACAACCTTTCACGCACACACGTTTGTTAGATTTAATTCTGTTCATTGCTATGTAGGCTGTCACTATCTGATCTCCCACATGTTTTTCCCCTGATTTCTTGGTAAGATAACTGACCTTACAGCTTTGCTAGATTCTCAGACTAAAATTCAAATGTTGTTTTCTGACCCTCTATCTTTTTTTTTTTTTTTTTTCTGGAACCCCTAACTTCACTTTGTCATATACCTGAAACCGTTACTACAAAGATCAGTGTGGAACATGGTATTAAATCTCGTAAACTTGATCCACTTCCAACATCTTCCCTCAGTCACTGTCTTCATACATTCCTGCACCATAGCACAACCATGATCAATAAGTGTCTATCCACTGGCTCGTACCTATCCTCTTTCAAATGGACACTCCATAGGCCTTCCTTGAAAAAGTCTGTTCTTCATCCTGAAAATATGTAGAACGACAGACCTGTTCCAGATCTCCCTGTTCGTTTGTGGTTTGTTTGTTTCAGAATTTCTAAAACGTCGTTCTTTGCACCGAGTGGACCATTTTCATTCTTACAATCTCATTTAGCCCTGCCAGTTTTACTGACTGCCCATAACAACAATAATAACGTATCACTTCTTTCTCTGCTGGACAACTCTACAGCATCTCTTACCATCGACCTTGCCGATCTTCTGTCCCATCTGTATACCTCTTTCTCTCACACCGTCCTGAACTAGCTTCATTCCTTAATCAACTAACCGTCATCAAGTTGTCCGAGTTCTGCACACAGCGAACTCAAACACACACACACACACACACACACACACACACACACACACACACACACAACCAGACATACACGCGCGCGCGCACGCTCGTTCACACGCGCGCACAAATTCTATGAGCTCTCCATTAACACATTTGCATCACTTTATTAGTGTACATCCTCTAGCATGCGTACCTAGTTTTCTCTCCTTGTAGACTGTTTATTTGTGTCGCAACTCGCCGATTTGTCGCATTTGCAACAGTGATAACTTGGGGTTAGAGATAGTCAGTGAGTACAATAATTAGAGACTGCAAGTGAGTACAATTAATTTGGATTTGTTTTCACAACAAGAATGAGTATAGACACAGGTGTAGACTCCCTTGCAATAAATGGTAAGCAAGCATGGTTCGGAACTAAACATTTCCAAAGATTTTTTCCAAGTTGTTGTTTTTTTTTTTTTTTTTTTTTTTTTTTTTTTTTTTTTTTTTTTCTAATGCCCAGGTACAACCCATTCTCTTACATGCTTCAGAAATGTGGGGAAGTGTGTGTGTCCATCGGGTAGACAAAACCGAAAAGTAAATCAAAAGAAAAATTACTGTACCATCGAACAAAAGAGACAAACTACGAGAGAAAACATAACGCATTTCGACTTCTTTGGTCTTCTTCAGGCCAGAAGAACCACATTGAAGACAGATTTTGCGCCCAGTTTGAGGAGATAAGTAATTGTTCGTTCTTCGCTCCCGTTGTGGTCAAAACGCATCGTTTTCGCTCGGAGGTTACAGAATTTTCTTTTCTTTTAAGTTTGTTTCGATTTTCGCTTGCAGTCATCTCATTTAGAAATTGAAGTTCTTTCTAAACGTACACTTAGAGTACGAAACAAATTTGTTATGGGAGAATTAGGTCGCTGTCCTCTGTATGTAAATAGTGCATTTAGATGCACCCATCACTCGCTTAGACTTAAGAGGATGGACATCCATAGATCACCATGGCAAGCATATTTGGTATTTCGAAAATTAAATGAAAGTAGCAAGACATGTCGGATGTCTGGAGTGAACAATATTTCAGTTGGTCTCGGATTTGGGTTAGTTTGACTAGCAAGGGGATTGGTCGTGAACAAACTTGTATCGCTATTCAAACATAGAATAAGTGACGGTGACATACAGGAGTGACATAGTACAGATATACATCAACTATACTTATTGTTTAAAGCGAATTTTGGTCGTGAGCAGTATTGTGAACACCCTGATACAAATATGCTAGGTACTGCTTAAAGCTCTGGCTTGGTTTGCCGCCAGTCAATAGAATTTTTTATTAGGAGAATGTTTAAGCATAACAAAAATGTTATGTGTAAACACTGTAACGTGATAGAAGATGAGGAGCACATGATCTATAACTGTATCCTGCACAGACAGTATGAGACAGGAATACTTGATTTTTGGTCATCAGCCATACATGAACATGTCTGGAAGGTTGTACACTCTCTATCTTCCTTGTAATGCGCTGAGGATAATGCAGGATTTCCCTGAAAATCTAAGAGAAAGCTGGAGACTACGTGACCGAACAGAGTTGTTCACACGGTCTAGTTAATGTTAAAACAAATTGGAAATGAAATGAGGCAGAAAAAACTGTTAAAACAGTGTTTGTTTTGTTGCCGCGTACGTACATGCATGCCATTCCTTTATCAAGCTCATTCTAGGGACTGTTGGTCTGTACAACAAAATTTTATTCCTGTTCTCCCCCTCACCACTACCCCCACCTCCACCAAAGATGACGTCACTATGGCGACAGCACGCTTTTTCTTTATCTCTGCTGGAAATCCGAAATTCTCGTTCAGTGCCTTGTGGTAGTGCTAGGCCTGATAGGCAACTAGGTTTTAGTCTAGACTGCAAGGTGCGCTGTTTGTGTTTGTCACTGCCTACTAGCTGTGCTGTGGTGATGCGGAAACTGATTCTGAACCTACAGACGGTGAGTGCCACAGACAGGGGGAGACAAACAGTGACAGAGCCCGGCAGTGACAGGATTGTGTAGCCCGTCCCAGTTCACCACTGACTCAGGTGTCACCTCTACCACAGCGTCATAATACTGGACACACTGAAATCACTATGTGTGAAATTTAAGTCCATTGAGAACCATATCCCCACTATTGGAAGTTATTTAGTGCAGTACGAACTGACACTGGGCTCATGAAAAGCAGATGTGAGGACACTCATAGGTGGTTTGACAGTCTGGAAAGGCGGACACGAGAGCTAGCCTCCACACAGTAGTAGTACCACAGAAGAATGTCAATGTGTCGAAAACGGACTTCGAAAACTTATCTCCAGCTTTGGAAAAAAACCAAACCGAAGTGGACTCGCTCAAAGGAAATTGTGCTGGAAGGTTTGTCACGTGGAGACAATCTTCGTTTGCGCGATGTCCCTGAAACAGGTGAAGTTAACGACTATGACCCTGCACAGGACTAACCGCTGATGCTCTCAACACTGTCGAGGGACTAACTGAATAGGCGAGTAGAGACGTCCAGCCCAAACCTGTGGTTGTAGAGTTCAGTTAGTGGAAACAGAAGATGGCTGTGACCACAGACTGTGACTTCAGAGACAGACAAAGTAAAAGGCGTCACAGTATTCAATGCCTTCAGCAGGCAAAAGGCCAGCACTGAAACTGAAACAGATGCAAGGAAAGAGAAGAAAGTGGCCTTTTTTTTAAAAGAGAGACAGGCTAGCTGTGTGGAGCCCAGAAGACCTGACTCCAGAACGTACGCCGAGGCAGCAGCTGCAGGGGACGACCGAGCCAACGCTGATGTCAGAGGGCGACAGTCGGATCCGACACCCACCTCTAAGCAGCCAGCAGCCAGTGCTGCAGAAGGCCAATGGCAGGGGAAGGAAATGCAGACAGCGTGACAGGGATTCCCTTTGTCGCCTCAACCCGGCAGCGGAAGTGACAGCATACGTTATGCGCGTGGCCCACACAATAGAAAAGGCGGTGTGAGGTGAGGTAGGCAAGATAACGTTTATTTTACACCACCTCTGGGTCCCGTCACTCCCCTTCTTCCACTGTCAACAAGGGCCCCGCCCAACCACACACTACCCAGGCGAAATGCATGGAATAAAACGCAATGGGACAGGCCGGGTCCTCTTGAGTGAGTGACATTTGTTGTCTATGGCGTCGACAATCTGTACTTCAAGTTCAACGACTTTTCGTTCGTGGATTTTCTTTCAAAATTTGACATTACTTGGTTGACAGAGGCTTTTGTTGACAGCTTTTTTTCGGTTGTAGTGCTATTTTTTTTTAAGATTGTGTAAAGTTCAGTGCTCCAGCAAGATAACTATCCCATTATGGAATATGTTCTGATAGCGTTCTGTTGCTAGTGCGGAAATCATTTTTTTAGTACATTTCAATTGTTAATATTGATTGTGAGAGTGTTGTGGTTGGAGTTAATACATGTGTGCTTAACTGTGAAAGAGATGTCCTCCTGTTTGTGTGCTAGCATGTACCTGGAGGTGGTCCTTTGTAGGATTGTTACAAAAATCAAAGATGGAGCCGTTAATTTGGAACAATAAAGCGAAGATGTAAACCAGCTAGTAATGGGCAACCTCTGTGCAAGAACTGGATCTGAACAACCAATTACTCAAGTGATGATAAATGATTCACGTGATTTCGATGATGAAAATTATATTGATGATGAGATTTAGAATAAATAAACAAAAGGAGGTAAGGTAATGATGAATAATTTTGGTCAGTCTCTTTTGAATCTTTGTTTTATGCTCAACTGTTCAACAGTTAGTCGTTGTGATAAATGTGAACCTGGAGGCGGTTTTAAACGTATGTCTACTCCCAAGGCTCTGGCGTGATTGACTATGTATGTCATCATGCCAAGACCTTTCTGCACAACATTGTAAGTTAAGTGTCGGGGACTGCATTGGCTCCTGACATCTGCCTATCGAATTTCGATGGATGAATGTAGGACGCAATGTTGACAGACCACTGGTCACAGAACCGAGCGCTGGAGATAAATTCATGTGGTCCGACCAATTTTTTCAGGTTTGCCGCAACAAATTAAGTTCTCATGATATTGAAGATAGCTCACATAATGCCTGCAGTACCTACTTACGTTAATACTTCCACTGATTTGTTCATTAAATCTCTTTGCAGCGCTGCTGTGTGCACGATTAAACCAAAACCGGGAAATAAAAAAAAGAGAAACGATGAGTATGACAAAAAGTGTGACCAAAAGACGAAAACAGGTAGGGGTTGCTACGGAAATTTAAGCGCGCTTCAAAGGAAAGTCGAAAAGAAAATGGATAAGTTTATTTTAGGGAAATAACAGACCATAATTGATGTTAAAGGGGGAAAGGGAAGAGTTTAATTAAGTGAGCTTAGATCTAGTTGCAAAGTGAGGAGACAGCAGACGGAAATCTGAACAAATTTGAAAAATTATTGGTAAAGCTTGGCCAAAAAGAAACGTTGACAAACGGATTATTACAAGACAAAACATAACGCGTTTCGACCTCTTAAATATTCTTCAGGCAAGATACACACTCTCAGGACAACGAAAATGAACGAGCAATCACTTATCTTCATGCAATTTGTACTGAGTGTTGTATATCTTGCCTGAAAAAGACCTAAGAGGTCGACACGCGTTGTGTTTTGTCTTGTGATTTGTTTGTCAACGTTTTTTAGGGCGGAGCTTGAGCACAAATGTTTCCAATGTGCTCATATAAATCTAAACAATCAATTAGCATTCCAAAGCTTTTGGGAATTGTTTTAGGAAACAATATTCAGATCAATCAATAGAATGCCAGTCATATACAACTGTATTATATTCGAACAATAAACATTTCTGGTTTTAATCTGACTATGTGATCTTGTCTGAGGGAAAAGATGGAGGTTAGCAAAGAAGACAAATAACAGGTGACTTAGATATTTTGTTCAATGAACCCATTTTCAGGCACGAGGAGTTAGCATTAATCATCTCAAGATTGGAAATGGTGCTGGTCCAGACAAAATAATCGGTGAAATAGAAACATGAACAAATAAATATTGATTTCTTCGTGATTTACTTCAAAAACTGTTTGATCTGGGAGGTTTTTGTTGTTGTTGTTGTTTTTTTGTTTGTTTGTTTTTATTTATTTATTTATTTATTTATGGGTTTTGTTTTGTTTTGTTTCGTTTCGTTTTTTGTTTTTTTTTTTTTTAATCCAAATGAGTGGTCAAAATCTATAATGATTATAAGCCACCGACCCCCACCCCCCCCCACATACCCCCCCCCCCCCCCCACCCCACACACACACACACACACACACATATATATATATATATATATATATATATATATATGTGTGTGTGTGTGTGTGTGTGTGTGTGTGTGTGTGTGTGTGTGTAACTAGTACCCCACAGACCATTACATCTGGACAGCTTTATGATCTTTCAAAACAAGATGGGCGAGGAATAGCAATGATAATGGAAACAATAAACTTAAAATTAACCAAACTGTCCAGATAGACTTAAAAAAGACAAGGAGTAACAGCTCACGTGAACTAAAGGGCATGAGACTGGAAAGACCTGATGGTAGTTAGAAATGCCTTGTACTCGTCCGCACATACCATACATTCAGATACCTACACATCAGAAACGGCTTGGGCTGTTTAGAAGAAAATAGTAAATGAATTTCAGACTCTGTAGTATAATGTGTAGATCCTAATGCATGATCAAAAGTGTGAGAATTGCATGATACCAATCCTCAAGGAACCGCGCTGAAAGTGAAAGTGATGTTAGATAAAGTACTTCTTAATGCATTGACATCATCTGCAGTGCATACATGGCGCTAGGGTGACACTGACTTCTTATTCACTGGACCAACATTCACAGCAGGCATTAGTGTGGAAGCGTTTCTACGTCATGGAAAGGACCATTTCCCTGTCTTATTCAATTACATAAACGATCAAAAGTGAAACAAAACAAAAGGACCCTCTTCAATATGACAACACCGAAGGACACATTATAAGGAAAGTTAAGGATTAGGAGATGCGATAGAAACAATATTACAACAAAACGATTCGATGAACCCCTTTGGTGGAATATAGAGACGGAAACAGCCTGAAAAGAGAAACGCCAGGATGTAAGAATTCGACAGAGAGAAAGAACGCCTTGCTCTGGTCCAGATGTTTCAACGACATGAATAATAATAAACAATAATAATAATAATAATAATAATAATAATAATAATAGTAAATAATAATAAATAAAACAGTTCGAGTAGCTAAAGGAACAAAAGGAGCCAATGGCCACAATCTTGCCTGTCACTTGATTACGACATAACGCTCACTCAGTTCTGGTAGTTGCATGGCAGGAAATCACTGAACAAACGCCACCCCAGATACATTTGATGCTGATGGGACCATCAAACTCAAGACAAATGTGGACAAAGTGTCGGCTCTATTTTAACGTTTCATAGAACAGAGTGAAACAAAGAAATTTGGAGAAAAAGACGAAACATTTGACTAAGTTAAATCAACACCTCGCTCAGACTGACATTGATGATAGAATGACACTATCTAAACTGGATGACGCAAAAGCTAGGTGCACTAAGGAAGGTGATCCAGGACCAAACAAATAACGCTTTCAGGTGACAGAATGGAAAGGTGACCTTGTAAGGGTGGAGGGGGATTTGCCGCTATGATTTTCTTGTGTATTTTCACATCATAAAACTAACATGCATGATTTGCTACTATGATTTCCTTGTGTACTTTCACGTCATAAACTAACATGCATATGTCAACAATTGATTTTTTGGAGCTCTTGGGAGATATAACCATTTATTAGTGAATTTTTCCTTCTTTGGGCTCTATATTTGCGATTGGAGGTGTGTACGTAGTTAAAGACCTGTCGATATGGAACTAATCCACTTATCGTCAAATGGTTTGCAGTTCCTGATAGAAGGATAATTGTTCCATTTACAGATAGTCATATTTTTGGAGAAACAATGCCCTTTGACAGTATTTGCGCGCCAACTTCCAGCATAAAAAAAAACGAAAAAAAATAAAAACAACTGGCTTACTGCCTAGTTGCAAAGTGAGACGACTGCAGGCGGAAATCTAAACAAATCTTAAATAAATGTTTGCGAACCGCCAAAAGAAACGTGGACAAACGAGTCACAAGACAAAACACGACGCGTTTCGACCCCTTAGGTCTTTTTCAGGCAAGACACAAACAAATAGGACAATGAAAATGAAGGAGGCCTCGTTTTCATTCAACGCCTACCTTGGGCTGAAGAGACCAAAGATAAGTGACAAACTCGTTCATTTTCATTGTCCTGTTTGTGTCTTATTCGAAGAAGACCTAAGAGGTCGAAACGCGTCGTGTGTTGTCTAGTGACTCGTTTGTCCACGTTTCTCTTGGCGGTTCGCTAACATTTATTTAAGACTGCATTACTGCCATTGTCCAGTATGATCATCACCGTCAGCAGTCTGAAATGTATATAACATTAAACCACATGTAGTAGTAGTAGTAGTAGTAGTAGTAGTAGTAGTAGTAGTAGTAGTAGTAGCAGCAGCAGCAGCAGCAGCAGCAGTAGTAGTAGTGGTCGTAATACGAGAGTTATAGGCAGTGAGTGTACAAATATTTTTCATACGTAAACCAGATCTAAATCAGAAAACCAGAATCTGGGCAGGCTGGGTATCACACACTGGGAGGAATCTGGGTGTGGTGAATGACCAGTCAACAGTTGACTACATGCAGCCAGTTCTACATCCCGTCACTGAGAACGCTACTGTTCAACATACCCTCCAAGTTTCGGTTGATGCTTCAACAAGGGACGTGGGCCAGAAACACTCTGTTCACCTGTGACCTGGCTGTTGCAAGAAAGGCATTCACGATTGTTTGGCAGAATGATCGGCTCAAGGACGTTGTTGTTCGCCTTGGCATATTCCATTTTCTGTGTTCATATATGGCAGCACTTGGAAAACTCATGAGGGTATCTGGTATTGGAGAGATCATTGTGCAGTCAGGAGTCTGCTCAAGTGAGTCGATTGATGCTGTCTTGGCAGGAACGCATTACAGTCGTGCCCTGGGAGTCCACAAGGTTGCCCTGGAGGCTCTTGAGCAGTTGCTTCTTCGGACGTTCTTGAAGGAATCAACAGAAGCTTCAGATCTTCTGAACCAGCTGTCTGAAGATCTACCAGGGTGCACAAACAGACATCAGCTTCAAGACACTCTCGGGAAGCTATCTATTGTTCTCCTCTTCAGACTGTACTCGAACTTCAGAAAGGACGTTATCACAGGGAAGAAAGGGAAAGACAGCACAGTTGGTTGCAGTATGCTGACAGAGTGTGGCTGATTCTTCATCTCTCTGGGCTACAAAGGAAAATGCCTTGGACTTGCGCTTATGCATAGAGAACATGTGCCCTCTGCTCTTTGTGATGGATCACCAGAACTACTCAAGATACGCCACAGTCTATTTCCTGAGCATTCTGAATCTCAAACACAACCATCCCTCAGCAGAAGAACTCCTGCGACATGGAGGACTCAGTGTGTCGAGATCAACAGTTCCTTCATGCAGAGTACCAGTTGACCAAACTATTGAGCAAAACGATCAACTGCCATGCAAAATCTGCAGGTGGGATCATAGGATTCAGCAGAAACAGTGCTGCCTACCTTCGCTGGTGCATGACACGTCATGTCAGAACTTCTTTTCTTGCTGCAACGCTTGAGATGGCTGGCATGACTGGGGATGATATCAAAGTTCACAAAGACCTGACCTATGCAGAGACTAGAGCCAGTGAGGAGTGTGTGAAACACATGATGGATTCCTTCTGCAGCTTCATGGATCCCTTTCCAGTGGAAGAGAGGGGTCTCTTCTGTCTCTCATCAGGAATGCAAGCACCAGACAGCATTCAAGAAAAAACTTCTATCAGCAGATGCACGAAAAAAAAAAAAAGGAAGCCTTTCGCCAACTCGTGTCGGA
>JADBJO010006460.1:12500-25000 GCA_016801955.1 Conus betulinus | reverse complement strand
AGTTAGTATTTATCCCACTACCCTGTTACCAGTTTTGCTAGCAGACACTGCAGAATTGAACTATGCTACATCTGCCACACGGCGAAAAGCTGAAGTCTGTTACCATCATGGAGTAGGCAGAGACCTGAAAAGAAATGCCATCAATACACGGTGGAGAATAGTTTGTGTGTTACAAAAAGCAAGTGGCAGAAAAAAAAGATGCTATTCTACCTTTACCAAATGGGAAGCTAGCTGAAGTTTCATATTCAGTTGTACCCTAAATAGATCAATTGGGTTGGGAACTACTGATGTCAGGTTTCTTTGTTTTGTTTTTTTTTAAAAAGACACAGTTTTGTGTGTGTGTGTGTGTGTGTGTGTGTGTGTGTGTGTGTGTGTGTGTGTGTGTGTGTGTGTGTGCGGGCGGGAGGGGGTTGGAGAACTCTGTTCTACAGCCAGCGTAGGATGAATAATTGAAATTTCACAGTTTTCTTTAGGCTGTTTGTTTGTTTGCTTGTTGTTTTTTATAGTTTATAGTTTATAAAATACGCCATTTAAGGAACTTACTACACAGACCCTTCAAACTGTACAAACACTACATGTCAACAATGGTAGGGAGACATGGCGGGTGGGGTCTCCCATTGCACCCTTTCACGACAATCCTTGAGTTACCACCAGCGAAGAGCAAAAGAGGAGTGTCACAGGTGGTGTTCTCTGTTTCTCTGAGAGACTGCTTTCAAGTATTTCTTGTAGTTTAACCTACAAAAGGTCGAGAACTGGAGAGTCCACCCACCATCTGCCAGCCCCGCTAAAAAGAAAAGTTTCGTTAAAGTGCTTTTGCCGATAAACAACAGGAACACGAAGACTCCTCTCTCTCTCTCTCTCTCTCTCTCTCTCTCTCTCTCTCTCTCTCTAACCAATGAATCGTTTTTGTAGTACGTCTATTCCACTATCTGTCATCGAGAGAACGTTCTACGTCTTTCCTTCTGTTTCGAAATACACCAACATGATTTTTAAGAAACGTCGTCAGAGATGCAAGTTTCATGACTAATGCTCTCTCTCTCTCTCTCTCTCTCTCTCTCTCTCTCTCTCTCTCTCTCTCTCTCTCACACACACACACACACACACACACACACACACATACGCACGCACGCGCGCACGCGCGCACGCGCGCGCACACACACACACACACACACACACACACACACACGCACACACAACATGCACAGAACTGTCGAAGAGCGGAGGGGTCTAGAAGTGAGGAAAGCAGGTGGTATGAAGGGTGGGGTAGTGTGTGAGAGAGGTGAGGGGAGAAGGGTGTCAGCTCTGGTTGAAAAGATGAGTCTTCACAGAAGATTTGAAGGAGGCCACTGAAGAAGAACGTGTTCTTGTGACTGGGAGATGTCCCAGACGGTTTGAAAGAAAACACAGGCTTAAAGATGTTGTCCCGACAGAAGAAAATTAATATGGAGTAAGCCCTCAACCGATTGTCAGCCTGTCTGTCTTGGTGAGTAACTGTGCATTGATAAGGCAATCTGACGAGCAGGGGGAGAAAATGCAAGAGAAAACCTCACAACAGACGGCTAGTTGCAATGCAAAATTGACTGCACAATTTTGCACATACAATAAAATAGATAACCTTTTCAGACAAACCTCTCACACAAGCTCGAGCATGGCCAGAAGAGAGTCGCAAACTGGGTGACTCAAAGGATTAAGTACCCTGATGGGTGTTGCAATATCTCAAAGTCCAAAAGGGTACGAACGGAAACGATTTCGAAAAGCGGCACAATGCGCGGGAAAGTTCTGGAATTAAGAACTGGAACATATCAATTAAAACGGCTTTTCAAGGTGGAAAACAAAATTACCAAAACGAATAAAATCGGTAAAGTCTAAAAGACCCCGAAGTTAATCAAGAGACCCTTCAAGAGGAGAGCAAGTTCTGGAGACAAAATAAAAGTTTAAGTCTCAAAGTTCCTCAACCATTCTCATAGATCCCTCTCTTGAGAGAGGCCTAACGGTGGGCTAAACTGGGTGGGAAACTACTGAAATTATGGGCAGGATTCTTCCACTGTCACATAACAACTTGAAGGGTCACGACCAGTCTACAGTCATCCAAGACACTTCACAACAAAAGAAGAGAGGGAGCCTCACACTCGAAGCACAAACTCTAAGGGCCACTGTCTTGGCGTAAGAATACTGATACTTTTTTTTTTTCTTTTTTTTCATCACACAGACGAGGACACGCTTCATTTCATAGTCTTAGAGGAAACACACTGCTAGTTCTTTTCGAGGTTTAAAGTCTGATTGGGACCCTTAGTTCACTCAGCTCTGGCTCGGTCTGCACATGTGCCCTACCTTAGCGTGTAGACGAATCACACACTCTGGAAATGGGACGCTCCATGTCAGCTGGCCGAAACAGAGAGAGAGAGAGAGAGAGAGAGAGAGAGAGAGAGAGAGAGAGAGAGAGAGAGAGAGAGAGAGAGAGAGAGAGGAGAGAGAGAGAGAGCAAGGTGGGAAGGGGGGGTGTTCTTGGAAATCCTCCCATAGTATCTGGGAGGAAAGGTAAGCAATGTCTGGCACGTCCAGCTTCGCGGCAGGGCAAGAACTGAAGGCTGGATCCGTCTGACCAGTCAAAGGTGACTGCGTGGAAATACCGGTGCCTGGTCCTTATGCAGTTCACACACATTGTGCTGCAGCTGAGAGCCACTAATCGGGTTGTGTCTCCTGGTGAACCCATCTCACAGGACGAAAGGAGTCAAAGCCTGATCAGTATGGCTCAAAGGATAAAGCCACTAAAATAAACTGAAAGGGTATTACATCTAATGCCTGACACTGATGAAGAACGGAGATTTTTACGTGTAGAGAGTAAGAATGTCGGGACCAGTGTCAGCAACAAACATGAGAGAGACTGAAGTACATAAGAAGTTGGATTCAAGTGGTAGCCAATTCATGAATTTCAGGGAAGGCGTAGTATGTTCATGCTTTGGCGATTTCATACTCAACTCGCGTCACTGTTTTGAATTTTTTGTTTAGCTTTTGATGCAGGTATGTTGGGATGCTAGCCAGTATAGCGTGACCAGCCTAGTATGATAAGCACAGACGGAAGTTTCAATGTCATCTGCAGACAGAAAGTTGTGGTCTGTGCTTATTCTTCTCAGTTCTATATAGACTATCCTGCAGAGTTTTGATACGTGATATTTGACACAAAGTGGCTGAACACAAATTACACCCGGGATTCGTCTGCTTCCAGTGGAGAGGAAAAGGAGTTGATGATAGTCTTAGATTGTATGTTTTAACTCGTGATGGACATAGCTTGTGCATGCATCAATCACGAATCCCCCATCCCTCCCTCCCTCCCTCCTCCCTCTCTCTCTCTCTCTCTCTCTCTCTCTCTCTCTCTCTCTCTCTCTTTCACACACACACACACACACACACACACACACACACACACACACACACACACACACACGCACACACACACACACACACACACACACACACGCATTCACATACACAGAAAAGCTCACACACACACACACACACACACACACACACACACACACACACACACTCACACACACACACACACACACACACACGCACACACGCACACACACACACACACACACACACACACACACACACACACACACACACACACATTTTAAAAGAAGCAGAGAGCTAGCAGCTTTAAATTTTACTATAGCAATAAGCTTCTGCCCGCCTGGTTTGAAAGTACTGGTCGCCTTGTACCAGAGGTGAATTTGGTTGCACTATGGGTGAAGCAAACAATAAACTGCATGTGGCTTTTAGTTATATGTAATCTACTTAGTGTTGAGGCTGGACATAAGATCCGTGCCAGACGTCGTTTTGTTCCACACTCTCTCCATGAAGGTAAACATTTAATCAGTGATTACTTTTAGTTCATAACCATGGGCATTGTTGTCACTTTCTTAAGAATGTAGTTTGTCGTTTTGTTGTTATGGGTGCTGCGTTTTGCATTTAAATTTCTTTTCATTTGTATCGCATTAGGTTCTCTAGTTTTTTGTTGTGAGCTTGCCTTCTGATATGACAATGTACCAATCTAATGTTTGCTGTGCCATTGGTTATCTATCACAGGAATCACATATGCTTTGTCAGATTAGTATACGAGTTATCTGATACTGTTGCACTGTGTGACCGCTCCTCTGTTTTAGGTTAGTATATGATTTATCTGATACTGACGTTATCGTGTTAAGATATGTTAAAAAGATTACCACATATATTGTGCTGAGTTTTTGATTCGACGGTTGTTCGGTATTGAAACTAACTTTATTCAGCATTTTCATTTTCTTTTAAACGGTTACATATTCACTCAGTAATGTTGAAATGCAGGCTAGATTGAGGGCACTCAGTCTTGGAGGGAGGCATGCTTTGGCGGTATAACATCAAAGCAAATTGTATGATATATCTATAAATGGGGTTTTAACTTTTTTTTCCGACATATGGTTTACTTTGGACCTGCATACTGCAGGCAGTGGTGAAGCAAATTTATCGCGATTTCTTCACTGACAAAGTGAAAGGTATTAAAAATGAACTGTTTACGTTATTATTGTGATGGTGGTGGTGGTGATGATGATGATGATGATGATGATGATGATGATGGTGGTGGTGGTGGTGGTGGTGATGATGATGACAATTATTGTAACCATTGGTATACTTTTTTTTACACTGGGCATAATAAAAACACACACACACACAATCAGTGGGTAGAAGGAGGAATGATTTTTCCGAATAATAATGAGGAGATATAAGGACTATTCAGTGAGTTTAACCATGTACGATACCCCTGAATTGGTGACAAAAATATGTTAAGGTGATATCCGTAGCATACCCATTTATTTTCAAGAACATCCAACCGTTGAATTCTGAACTGCGAGGCAAAATGTACGGCCAAGTGATTATTAAATCCAAATTAAAGCCAGGAGACTTAATTTCCTTCAGTGATTCTATACTTTTAAAAAGATGTGCTGCTTGCAGAACGCCAGTTGAGTTTTTGTATGCATTTGGAGAAACAGTTTTCTTCGGAAACTACAGTTTTCAGGTGATACAATGAATTGTAACTAGGAGGATCGCCACATTAAGATGACAACCAGTTAAGCAACTATGGTTAAGTCGTTGATCAAGAATAGTCCTGAATAGCATGCCAGGAGATGCAGAAGAAGTTTAACATTCCAGTGGGTAGGGTTGTTTATTTCTGCATAATCAGCGTGGCATCAGCACGCCTTGATCCTCCTGGAATTCTCACATCCAAACGTAAGAGCACAAGCGAGTTAGAGAAGAATTATGTGTTGAAATTTTATGAAAGAAATCCGAAGGGAACGTTTCAATCACACCTGAGAAAACTCCGACTGGTGGAGAAATATGTTTTTTTTTCAGTACAGTGTGGAAGGAAGGCGAGACTTGGCTTTGTGGGTATTCCCAGGTGAGCACTTGTTCGTAAATGTCAAGAGATTAAGGAGTGCTGGCAGACAACTGGTGTCGAGGTTCTTCTTCTCCACACTCAGTCATGCAGCCACAACATTGCTTGGGAAAATGGGAAAAAAGTCGTCCAACTAGCGTTTTAAACCACTGCCCATCCGAGGTCCTTAAAGTCCAATGCAAAAACTGTCATTGTGTGGGGAAAGGATGTGTAACTAATACTTAGTTAAGCACTGTGGCACAAAACTTGGCTTGGTATGTGTCTGTTCCATGGAAACTGTGAGTCCTCTACCGTAAGGGTGCAAACATCCTTTGGTAACTTCTGATTCTATAATTTGAAAACCCTTTCAGAAATGGAGTGTAAAAGGACATCTCATGAACTTGCCAATTCTATGAACAGTGGTCTCATCCTCAAGCGTATACAAAGAGTGTCTGATCCCCCGTTTTGCTGGGAAATTTAGAATAGACAGTCTGGACTGGGGATTAAATGCTCAGCTTACTTAAGTGCTTGAAATGTTGTATGTGTATAATGAAGAGATTCTTAGTGTGCAGTTGTTGGATGAATTATGTGATATCTAGACACCTGAACAGAACGCTAATTCTAAAAACCTGCAGGTCTGTAGTGAACAGGCAATAGCAGCAACACCATATTCCTGACTGACCTCTGCTATTGTGCCTGTCCACTATCGTCCTTGCTGCTTTTGCTCAACTCAGGGGCAGGCTAGTCTGATGGCATCCTGCTGTCATAGTGCTTTCTGTTCAGTTCAGCTTAACAGTCCTTCCAGTTCTGCCTGACCCTGCTGCTACTTGTTCAGTTCCCAATAAAGGGCCTACAAGTCCTGTAAGGTCCTTCGCTCATGCTCCATTCAGCTGAAAAGATCTACAAGTCCTGTTGGGTCCTTCTGCTCATGTTCCGTTCAGCTGAAAAGATCCACAAGTCCTGTTCGGTCCTACTTGACTGACTTGTTTGAGTTTAGCTGAGGGGAACTTACCAGTCCAGTGGGTCCAATTGCCGCTGTCCTACCTCTTCCATCCCGACTGGGTGGCTTGTCCATTAAGCTAGCACTGCTGTCCTCTCTCGACGTTCAAAATCGCACTTGTGAGGTTTAGGGGGGGAAAAATCGTAGTGGCTGCGTTCACCAGAAGTAGACCGATCGCCAGTCAGAATGATTTGTCTTTTTTTCTATATCATCTAAAGCGCATTGCTTTAATTTTGCGTATCCCACCCTCAGCCACACCCAGCTTGGCATATCCTAGTCGTAGAAGCAGCAGTCCAGAGGCAGACCCATATGTTTCAGATCGCCATGAATCCACGCAGCAGACGAGACACAGAGATGCTGCTGAGCCACTTTGGTGGTGACTGGTGGTGCGTGTTTTGATTTAATACCCACAAGACACCACACTCAGTGCCACCAGCTCATGGACATGATTGTGGGATCTGTACACAGTCCCCAAGTAAAGCGACCATGTGAGACAAGCTTCTGATTATTTGCGTGAATCTTCGATAACATTCTATCTTTTGCAGATCATTGATGCGGATGCTATGTCAGGGTACATCGAATTTACGGCTTCCATTAAACAGCAGTAAAAGTTGTGCCCGGAAATGGGAACATTGCAACACTTCACTGCAACTAGAAAACGTCGTGCAGAGACAAGAAAAATTTTTTCTTTCTTTTTAAGTTTTGAACACCACCCCACAAAATAAGAGAAAATCTGTCCAATGAACAATACAAACACACATCTTCTATATGGACATCTAAGAATAAGAAAGAAACTACACAGTGCAAACTTGTAACCTTGTTTGAAACCAAGTAAGGTGAGAACACACACACAAACACACACACACACACACACACACACACACACACACACACACACACACACACACACACACACACACACACACACACACACACACACACACACACACACACACACACACACACACACACACACACACACACACAGAGAGAGAGAGAGAGAGAGAGAGAGAGAGAGAGAGAGAGAGATTCAGATTCAGATTCAGATGATTTATTCATGCAATAGGCCAAGGCCCCTAATAATGGGGTGTGTGAACATTCATAACACAATTGTCATAAGCAATGGAATTAGCTTACCTAACGAAACATGCATAAATCAAAAGAAAAAAAATATGAAGTGAAAATTTCTCTATGCTTCAAAACGTTTGAATACAAACAATAAAAACATGTTAACAACTTTAGCAGATGTACATGAACAGAGTAGGCTCAATTTAACAAAGATGATTGTCAGAAATATTCCGGCTTAACGAACTTTTCTCTAATGCTCATGAGAGCTGGAGAGGACAGGACGAAGTTTCCTTTGTTTCTTTAAATAAAGGAAAAAGAGCATCACAATCATTAAAATGTGATAATAATTTCTTAAAAAAAAAAAAAACGATCGATGTCCAAGATGATGGATAGTTAATGCATATTCCTAATTTGAATTTTGCTGTTCCATATATAAGTTGCCTATCCATGTCGAAGGTTGAGTATGTTTTCAGGTCATGAACATTTCTAAAGTTCCTGTAAATATCAGACTTGTGATTGGACCATTTCTGCCAGCTGCAATCAATAAGCCGTCGGCGGAAAAGACAAAACCTCTTTAATGTTACCAACCCCTTGACTCAGCTGAACAAATCTAGCTCCATATTCAAACAGACGCACACTTTGGTCACCCAATTACTTTTACCTCTAGTATCTAAGTCATGTTATATACGTTCTGCCTTACGAAGAATTGTGAAGTCTTCCATTTGTATTACTTTGATCATGTACTCGATGCATCTGACAGCAGAAATAACATAAATGGGACATCGACCAGTCTCACCATTAATAAGATCATCTGGGGTCCGTCTTCCTAAACCTAGAAACCTCTTCAGAGCAAAGATATGGACAGATTCACAATAGACAGCCGCTTGTTCTAATCCTGATAGCTCAGAGCAATACATCTTGGCTGTACTTGAGTATAAAATAGTTTTGTAAATAGCGTAAATGAAAACCTATCAAGAATATGTAACTTTTTCATGATGCAAAGTAAAGCATTTTTTGCTTTAGCTGACAGGTCTTTGCACGTACCACAAAAACTCAAGCGTGTTGAGAATAATATGCCTAAATATTTATAAGTATTGACGACTGGCATAGGAATACCATCGTGGATCCACCTTTCTCTAACACTTAGATATCCACCTTTACGAAATGCTATGATGATTTGCCTTTTTCCATATCAACTTTCAACTGTAGTGAATCAGTGGCTCGGTGCAAACTATACAATTGTGTTTACAACCCTATAGCAGTTTCAGACGTTAAAATAGCATCAACGGCTAGCAGAAAGGTAAACAATCAAAAAGGGTCAAGCAACAAGAAAGCACTATGCTTACCGTTGTTAGTTACGTCAAGAGCTAACCCATCAATGAACAAAGGGTACAAGACAGGACGGTATGCGTCTACCTGCTCGACCCCTCCCAAATAATTAATAGAGTCAGTAAATGTCGCACAACAGTGGGCTCTGGTTCCTACTCTATCATACATACTTCTAATACGTTTACAGAGTGTACCTTTAATACCGTTTTTTATATCAAGACAGGACAGAGGAGATTTTTATTAACGGAGTCAACTGCTTTTTCAAAGTCTATAAAATCTACGTCTAACTTCCTGTTATAAGAGAACTGCTTCTGTATAAGTGCAAGCAAAGTAACCATGTGGTCAACAGTTGATACACTCTTTTTAAGGCATTCTTGGTGATCACCTGTGATGTCATTTTCCTGTACCTATTCTTGCAGTCTGTTATTAAAATCATCCCGCTGTGTGTATTATTTATATCACTAGCAGAGATCCCCCTGTAATTGTTGGGGTATTAACATCACCCTTTTGAAAGAATGGGAAAATAACTGATTCGGTCCAGTTTTCTGAAAACGTGCCATTAACACATATTGAATTAAACAGTTTCAGAAAGAAATGCGCAACATGATCAGAAGAATGTTTAAGTAATTCACCAATAATATCGTCAAGGCCGGCTGCCTTACGGTTTTTTCATTTTTCTGCATGCTAATAACACCTCTTGTGTGATTAGTCGATTGACATGACTGCCTGTGCTCATATCAAGTGCTTCGTCAACACACGCATTACTTACATCTGTCTCTAATAGAGCTTTGAAATGCTTGAACCATGGATCAACAGTAATGTCATTTCTGGGCTGTTTTCTTTGAAATAAATTCTATGAATAGTATCCCAACATTCCTTTTGATAGTTTATGGACAATACAGAAGTATACAGTCACCTTCACACACGCCATTAAGAATGCACAGGTCTAAAGCCGTGCATACATTTAGTAACAATTTCCCCTAGTTATTCAACGTACAGTCTTCAGAGTATCGATTGAGACTGAGAGGACGGCTGTGTGAAACTGCTCATCAACAACACCGTTTACAGATCGGTCTTGTGAAACATAAGAGCTTCTGCTATTCAAATCAAAATTCAAAATAACAGTAACATCCCTAGAAAATAATACATCAACAAGACATTCTCCAAGTAAATTAATACTGTTATCAATATCAAAATGGATATACTAAACCAAACCATTTGGGGGTTACGTAGGAACAAAAGTAAAACAAAAAATCCTTATCTGTTCCAAACATTTTTTTTTGTCAATCAAGTACAAGAAAGATTGAATGATCAACATCAATGAATTTTACAAAGGGAGACAGTACAGGTGCATTGAGTCGTCTGCACCTGGAGTCAATGAAGGAATAGGTTGTCTGTGTAACCACTCCTTTTTGGTCCTGTGCCCAGTCCCTGTCTTGTTGTCAGTAAGACAACGCTTTAGGTGGGGGGTTTGTCACGACCTGACTGACACACAGACAGGCGTGAAGGCCTCGACCTGAAACTTTTTCCACTGTCAGGTAGTTTTTTTGTTTGCACTCGAAGACCTCTGTGTTCACCCCAGAAACCATGTTCAGGTTGAGCCAAAGAAACCCTCGTGCTTTACGCGCATCACTCAATTCAGCTTTCTGTCGCCCGGTTTGAGGGCAAATGCTAGGGGAGCTAACTCTGGTAGGCCTGCCGGAGTTCTCCTCCCCTGTTAGTATTAAGAGGATAACTCGTTCTAGAATGGGGAACTCAGCTACGTGAAGCGGGTTACATCGAGCTCTCGTTGGTCGTCCCTCCGAGAGGGGCCTCATATACTACTGATGTCTCGTCGAACAGTGGTAACACCTTTCGATAGGTCTTGAGGCCAACACAGCGAAGTTGTCCCATTCCGACTTCCCCCACGAGCCGAATGGGGTAAGCATTAAATTATCGTTTTCTTGATTTGTTCATCCTTCACCCCATCTTTCTGTTAAAAGCTTACGGTTTTTTGAGGGGGTCAGGTTTGAATCCTCGGCCTTTAGTAACGTTAACAATTAGTACCATTTCCTTTCTTCCCTCTCTCTCTCTCTCTCTCTCTCTCTCTCTCTCTCTCTCTCTCTCTCTCTCCCTCTCTCTCCCTCTTTCTCCTCTTTCTCTTTTCTTTCTTTTTGATGGTTGTCTTTTCGTTCATTTAAAAATGGGTATAAAATTTTCTTCTTTTTTTTTTTGCCTCTCTGTTGGTTCCAATGCCTTGTTGTTCTGAATTGTTAACAGTTATAGCATAAGGCGGGAAACTTACTGTGGGATATCTAACCCGAAGATTCCCCTCGTTCATGGGAAAGCATTCCACGTTTTCAGTCCGAGCAGAGAAGTTAGTGTTTGTTTGCATCAGTCGACATTGTAGGATATAATGCTGGCTGGCGCAGTCAACCCGTGCATGGCTCGGATTCCCTCCCTTGCTTCCTTGGAATCTGGATTTTGGGGGGGGGGGGGTTATTTGCGTGATGACGGCTTTGCGGTAAACGAGAGCAATAGTCGATATATATATATATTTGTGTGTGTGTGTGTGTGTGTGTGTGTGTGTGTGTGTGTGTGTGTATTGGAGGATGTGCATACATGGACATTTCTACACACATAATATGCATCGGTATGGGTTAGACATATCGTAGCCCGGGTTATAGCTCTCTGTTCCAGGCCCTTGAACCGAGTGGCCCGCAGCCTTAGCCTGGGCCTAGGAGTGGCGAGCTGCCGTAGGTCGCTGGGTCCTCGCTACAGGTGAGCAGCGTCACCAGGGGACCGTCAAGGAGAAGCCTGCACAGTTCTACATCCCTGTCCCGGAACAGCCCGTCCGGCACTCTCCGTCCCCGTTGTTCCTTTCCCTCCCCCCCCCCCCCCCCCCCCCCCCCCCCCCCCCCCCCCCGCGCAGCACCGCTTCAAGAAGTCCCTACTGCAGCGGCGCGGATTTGGGGCGTGGGAGTCGACGGGAGGGGTGCCAAACATCACCATCGCCATCCACACCACCATGGTCTCGTGTCACGTCCGAAATGTTTCATCGTTCGTTGTTCCGTCATGTACATTTGATCATCCAGTGAATCAGTGCGTTGTTCAAAAACCTGTTCCAGCGTGCCTAGTCATGGACGCCGCCTAAGTCTAAGCGCCAAGACAGCCTGAGTGACTAAGCAGAGACTAAGCCTGAGTGACTAAGCAGAGACCAATTGCCCCATTCTGTGCCGAGCTGTGACTTCGGTGTTCGGTTTCTAGAGACACGATGCCTACTGGGATTGAACACACACAAACACACACGCTATGTATCATCACCCATTTATGCACATTTGGAGAGTCATTCTTTTGTTTTGTTTTGTTTTTTTTTGTTTTTTTTTGAGTTGATATGCTATGATGATTGCTTTTGAATTTAATATATATGTCCATATGGTTAATGTTGATGAGGAGACTCCCCATCGTTTCCCTTGCCTGTTTTCGCTTACTCGTTGCTACAGGTCCCCGGCCGCTGGCAACTGAGGTCCCAAAGTTGTTTTTTTTTTGTGTTATGTTATGCCCTAGACTTCATACCCCAGGGATCTGTATTTCATATCTGTACTCAAATATTCCTGGCGTGTCTGTTGGACCCTTGCTGCCGCTAGATATAATATTGTCAATAATCAGCATGAAAAAGGTTCCCCCTTTGGATTGGGATCCTAGAGA
>JADBJO010006460.1:5000-7500 GCA_016801955.1 Conus betulinus | reverse complement strand
CTGTGACAGCAGGACCGGGCAGGACTGGAAGGACTGGTTACCTGAACAGAAAGCACTGTGACAGCAGGACCGGGCAGGACTGGAAGGACTGGTTACCTGAACAGAAAGCACTGTGACAGCAGGACCAGGCAGGACTGGAAGGACTGGTTACCTGAACAGAAAGCACTGTGACAGCAGGACCAGGCAGGACTGGAAGGACTGGTTACCTGAACAGAAAGCACTGTGACAGCAGGACCGGGCAGGACTGGAAGGACTGGTAAGCTGAATTAAACAGATAGCACTGTGACAGCAGGACGCCATCAGACTGGCCTGCCCCTGAGTTGAGCAAGGGCAGCAAGGACAGTAGTAGACAGGCACAATAGCAGAGGTCAATCAGGACTATAGTGGTGCTGCTATTGTCAGTTCACTACAGACCTGCAGGTTTTCGAATTAGCGTTCTGTTCAGGTGTCTAGATATATCACATAATTCACCCAACTGCACACTAAGAATCTCTCATTATACACATACAACAATTCAAGCACTTAAGTAAGTTGAGCACTTAATCCCCAGTCCAGACTGTCCATTCTAAATTTCCCAGCAAAACGGGGATCAGACACTCTTTGTATACGCTTTAGGAAGAGATCACACTCACTGTTCATGGAATTGGAGAGTTCATGGGATATCCTTTTACACTCCATTTCTGAAAGGGTTTTCAAATTATAGCATCAGAAGTTACCAAAGATGTTGCACCCTTTACGGTAGAGGACTCACGGTTCCATGGAACAGACACATACCCCAGTCAAGTTTTGTGCCACAGTGCTTAACTAAGTATTAGTTACACATTCTTTCCCACACACGATGACAGTTTTTGACTTGGACTTTAAGGAGCTCGGATGGGCAGTGGTTAAAACGCTAGTTGGACGACTTTTTCCATTTTCCCAAGCAATGTTGTGGCTGCATGGCCGAGTGTGGAGAAGAACCTCGACACCAGTTTGTCTGCCAGCACTCCTTAATCTCTTGACATTTACGAACAAGTGCTCACCTGGGAATACCCACCAAGCCAAGTCTCGCCTTCCTTCCACACTGTACTGAAAAAAACATATTTCGTCGTCACCAGTCGGAGTTTTCTCAGGTGTGATTGAAACGTTCCCTTCGGATTTCTTTCATAAAATTCCAACACATAATTCTTCTCTAACTCGCTTGTGCTCTTACGTTTGGATGTGAGAATTCCAAGAGGATCAAGGCGTGCTGATGCCACGCTGATTATGCAGAAATAAACCAACCCTACCCACTGGAATGTTAACCTTCTTCTGCATCTCCTGGCATGCTATTCCGGGACTATTCTTGATCAGTAACTTAACCATAGTTGCTTAACTGGTTGTCATCTTAATGTGGCGATCCTCCTAGTTACAATTCATTGTATCACCTGAAAACTCTAGCTTCCGAAAGAAAACTGTTTCTCCAAATGCATACAGAAACTCAACTGGCGTTCTGCAAGCAGCACGTCTTTTTAAAAGTATAGAATCACTGTAGGAAATAAAGTCTCCTGGCTTTAATTTGGATTTAATAGTCACTTGGCCGTACATTTTGCCTCGCAGTTCAGAAAACAACGGGTTAGATGTTCTTGAAAATAAATGGGTATGCTACGGATATCACCATAACATTTTTTTTTTCACCAATTCAGGGGTATGTCACATGGTGAAACTCACTGAATAGTTCTCATATCTCCTCATAATTATCCAGAGAAATCATTCCTCTTTCTACCCCCCGATCGTGTGTGTGTGTGTGTGTGTGTGTGTGTGTGTGTGTGTGTGTGTGTGTGTGTGTGTGTTCTTTTTTTTTTAATTATGCCAAGTGTAATACAAAAGTATACTGATAATTGTAATAATCGTCATCATCATCATCATCATCATCATTATCACCATCATCATCATCACCATCACAGTAATAATGTAAACAGTTTATTTCTTAATACTTTTCACTTTGTCAATGAAGAAATCTCGATTAATTAGCTTCACGATTGCCTGCAGTTTGCAGGACAAAAGCAAACCACATGTCGAAAAAAAAAATTAAAACCCCATTTATAGATATATCATACAATTTGCTTTGATGTTATATCACCAAAGCATGCCTCCCTCCAAGACTGAGTGTCCTCCATCTAGCCTGCATTTCAACATTACTGAGTGAGTAAATGAAAAATGCTGAATAAGGTTAGTTTCAATTCCAAACAACCGTCGAATCAAAAAAACTCAGCACAATATTTGTGGTAACATTTTTTAACATCTTAACACGACAACGTCAGTATCAGATAAATCATATACTAACCTAAAACAGAGGAGCCTTCACACAGTGCAACAGTGTCAGGTAACTCGTATACTAACCTGACAAAGCATATGTGATTCCTGTGATAGATAACCAATGGCACAGCAAACATTAGATTGGTACACACTGTCATATCAGAAGGCAAGCTCACAATAAAAACTAGAGAACCTAATGCGATACAAATCAAAAGAAATCTAA
>JADBJO010006459.1:100000-133278 GCA_016801955.1 Conus betulinus | reverse complement strand
TGTGTGTGGTGCTAGATTGGGCCAAGGAAATGACATCTAAGCAAGATGAGAGTTAGGCAGCTGTATTGATGTGTGTCTTGACAGAACTTGACATGTAAATATGCCCTGTCTCACTGCACAGCGGATGTACTGTGTAAACATGCCCTGTCTCACTGCACAGCGAGATGGATGTACTGTGTAAACATGCCCTGTCTCACTGCACAGCGAGAATGGATGTACTGTGTAAAACCCTGCCCTGTCTCAGCACAGCGAGATGGATGTACTGTGTAAACATGCCCTGTCTCACTGCACAGCGAGAACAGATGTACTGTGTAAACATGCCCTGTCTCACTGCACAGCGAGATGGATGTACTGTGTAAACATGCCCTGTCTCACTGCACAGCCAGACAGATGTACTGTGTAAACATGCCCTGTCTCGCTGCACAGCCAGACAGATGTACTGTGTAAACATGCCCTGTCTCACTGCACAGCGAGACAGATGTACTGTGTAAACATGCCCTGTCTCACTGCACAGCCAGACAGATGTACTGTGTAAACATGCCCTGTCTCACTGCACAGCCAGACACATGATGTACTGTGTAAACATGCCCTGTATCACTGCACAGGGAGACGGATGTACTGTGTAAACATGCCCTTTCTCATTGCACAGCAAGACGAATGTACTGTGTAAACATGCCCTGTCTCACTGCACAATGCGATGGATGTACTGTGTAAACATGTCCTTTCAGTTTAGTGCACAGTCTAGACAATGTGGTGGGGAATGTGTTTCTGTGTAACCAATATTAGTGGACAATTGTTTCCTGCATACTTTGTTAGTGAACATCTGTCTTGAGCAAATCTGTCATCTGTACCTGAGCCTGGCAGCACTGGTCAAATTAGATGCTAAAGTGCATACAGTTTCCCTACATCCAACTTGACCTGAAAAAGCTTATGGTTTAAAACAAGTCCTGTGTAACTGTGTCAATGTTAGAAAAAAAAATGATGAACTATGAATTTTTAAACATGTGCCCACCTGTGCTAATGTAAAACTGGAAAGCTGTGCTGTGTGAGCATGTCCTGTTTGTGTGTCAGTGCCAAACATGATAGATGTGCTGTCTACGCATGTGCTGTATACAGAATTCAGTGTAGAACTGGCCAGATGTGGTCTGTAAACTTGGCCTATGTATCTCTGTCCATATTAAACTTGATGTAAGTGTGATATCCTTTGCATCTGTAAGATAGTCTGATATCCTTTGTACCTGTAAGATAGTCTGATATCCTTTGTACCTGTAAGATAGTCTGATATCATTTGTACCTGTAAGACAGTCTGATATCCTTTGTACCTGTAAGACAGCCTGATATTCTTTTTACCTGTTAATGTAAAGGTATGACATTGGATAGGCATTGAGTGCAGACATGTCTCCGGACCCATGTCAGTGTGAAACTGGACACATGCACAAAGAAAACTTCAGTACATTTGCACAACAGGTAGCACTGGATTTGTGTGTGGTGTAACTGTGTGTGCTGTGTGATGTGTCAGTGTACAACTGGACGGTGGACGACGTGCTGGACTGGCTGCAGGACGAGGTGGAGCTGCCCAGTACATCCCCCATCTTCAAGGACAACGCTGTGGGCGGATCCTTCCTGCCCAGGTCAGTGAGCGCCCCAGCATCAGGGGGCAGGGACACTGGAATGGGGGGACGGGTCACATGGGGAATGCCACTCACCTCATGGCACCAGGCTGTCCTTAGCCTGTAGGTGGAGTGCCCATTCTCCATCTTCGCTGAATGTTTTCAGGCAGAATCCAGTAAAATACATGCAGCTGAAGAAAGTGAATGAAAAGAATATGTGGAAACTCTTTGGAAGTGTACAAATGTGCTTCCTCATTAACAAAATTGTGAAGGCATAGCAGTTTACACACAGTGTATTCCTTTGGCTAGTGTTGTGAATGCTCTTTTGATCTGGGCCCATTTACCAGTCCAGCTGTGCTAAAGCTTGCAGTTTGTGAAGAATGTAGTGTTACAGTGTACAAATGATGTGAGTATTGAAGAGATTGATATGAAAGAAAAATTGTTGCTACCAGTTTTACTGGACTGGTTGGACAGTGGTTTTAGAGACAGCTCAGATAATTCTTTTGGGTTAGTAAGCTTTTTTCCCGACTCATGTCCATGAAGATAATTTCACACCTATAGCGAAACAGTTCAGGACACTTAAGTCTGAACCAATGCTGCTTATCAATCCAAATTCATCCTGCACATGTGCAGAGAGAAGAGGCAGACACAACAAACAGGAAACTGCCCAACAAAGCGGAGAATGTTGAGAGATGAATGGGCAATTGGATAATGTCAGTAATAGGAAAGTGTAGGTTGTTACAGTATACATTTTCACAAACATATGTGAAATGGAGAATGTTGAGGGATGAATGGGCAATTAGATAATATTAAAGATAGAAAATTGCGAGTTAGTTGAAGAAAACATTTTCACAAACGTGTGTGTGTGTGCGCTCGAGTGCACATTGTGTGTGTGTGTGTGTGTGTGTGTGTGTGTGTGTGTGTGTGTGCTATGCTTGCATGTTGCGCACACACGAGAGAGAGAGTTTGAGTGCCTTGGACTCCCTATGGATCCTGTAAGCACATGTTGCCACTGATGTGTGTGCTGACTGCACCAGATCCCTGTAAGTGCATGTTGCCACTGATGTGTGTGCTGACTGTGTCTGACTGCACCAGATCCCTGTAAGTGCATTTTGCCACTGATGTGTGTGCTGACTGTGTCTGACTGCACCAGATCCCTGTAAGTGCATGTTGCCACTGATGTGTGTGCTGACTGTGTCTGACTGCACCAGATCCCTGTAAGTGCATTTGCCACTGATGTGTGTGCTGACTGTGTCTGACTGCAACAAGTCCCCTGTAAGTGCATGTTGCCACTGATGTGTGTGCTGACTGTGTCTGACTGCAACAAGTCCCTGTAAGTGCATGTTGCCACTGATGTGTGTGCTGACTGTGTCTGACTGCAACAAGTCCCTGTAAGTGCATGTTGCCACTGATGTGTGTGTGTGCTGACTGTGTCTGACTGCAACAAGTCCCTGTAAGTGCATGTTGCCACTGATGTGTGTGCTGACTGTCTCCAGACCTGGCCTCCTCCAACACCTTCATGGCCACCATCCTGGGCATCAAGAACCCCGTGCACAAACAGAAACTGACCCTGAAGGCCATGGACACCGTGCTCTTTGGGCCGCCACCCAGTAAGTGGCTGCCTCGAGTGGCTGTGAACCTGGGGCAGCAGATGAATGGGTGTTGTTGACCTTGCCTGTGGAGAAGTGGCTTGAGTATAAGCCAGTCCTTGTTGTCGTAGTTTTGGGGTTGTTTTGTGTCATGGAACCTCTTGAAAATGACCCTCTGAAATAGCACGTGCACACACACACACACACCACACACACACACACACACACATGCATACACACAACACACACACACACTGACACGCATACACAACACACACACATGCGCACACACACACACATGGCACCAGGCACCCACACACCCACCCCCCCCCCCCCCCCCCCCCCCCCCCCCCCCATGCACGCCCACATGCATGCACGCACGCATGCAAGCGCTCACACACACACACACGCACGCACGCACGCACGCACGCACACGCACGCACTGAAAAACCCTACATTTTGGAAGGGAGGGAGTCTTTGCAAAAGGTTAACTGTAGAGTAGACTAACAGAAATAAAGAAGAGAGAAAACAACTAGAGGGTCTTTGTTTAGAGGGTTGTCCTTGGAATGCTTTACCGTGTTGATCTGGTCTGTGGTTCTTGGACTGCAAGTGTGATGTACAAGGGTCGGTATATAAGCTATGCAACTGCATGTGCATTGACAGTAGGCATGATTAATCCAATTGAACATCATTGTTCTCTGATTGTTAAGAAAAGCAGTGACTGAAGAAATAGGGCAATGAATTAAAGATTTGAAGGTTTACCTTGAAAATAATTGTTCTCTGATTGTAGAAAAACAAGTAGTTACTTAAGAAATGGGGCAGTGAGTTATGGTTTTGAAGGTTTACTGTTTATGACACTTACAGATACATGTTACTCAGATACCGACTCGATATGCTCTCGGGCATGTGTCACATACTTTACTAGTGGAAACATGGTGGCCTTAGCTGAATCTTCTGCCAACTGCTTGGGATATTGTGAAAGACTTCAGCGCACATGCTCACAATTGAAACACAGCCAGCTACAGAGTGTGGTATCTGGTCTGAGTTTATTATGGGTGAGAGGTTAGGGAATACAGTCTTGCCAAAGAACACAGGAAGATCATGGAAGAGGTAGATAGAAAGGTGGCAGGGAAAGGGTAGACGTATGTGTTTGGCTAGGTCAGTTACAATAAAAAAAATTTCTATAGGCTGCATATTACATGCCAGATGAGTAAATATATATATTTTCAGTGGATACAGTTCACATCATGTAATTCGCAGCTTATTATTTCATGGAGAAGCAGAAATTGTAACATCTCATCACGAAAAAAACAAACCCTCGTAAAATCTGTCGCAGATGACAAAACAAAATCTTATCTTTCAATTTCTGCACATCAGCATGATAAAGAGCAAAACTCTGATAATTGTTTTCCGCTCAGAATTCCCAGCATGGTTATGGAAAGACAGTATCAAGCTATGTGAGTAGACAGCTTAATTCACATAAAAGGTAATGATTCTCTTACAAAATAAGCTTTGAAGCATGGAGGTAGTTTTGAAGAACAACACCATTCATCAACAAAAAGTTGAGGAACTAGGCTTTTCAGCTGTCATTAGCATCAGCTGCTCATAGGCACCTGGAATGAGCAGTCTGTGAGCACTGCCACACACAAGACTAGGACTGCAGAGGGCTGGAAGGTCTGCAACGTTTGGGGAAAAAGAAAAACAGCCCGCAAACCATGACACAAAGTTGAACGAAAAAAAAAAAATACAGAAGCAATGCAGTCAGTAAACTTCTACATTGATTTATTACCATATTGAACTTTTGAAGAACCTGCCTCATTTATTTGATCATGAGCACAAGCAGAACAAAAGGAAGAGACAAACAAAAAAAAGAGTGTGCATTGCATTTAAATCAGCAGATTAACAAAGAGTGTGGGGTGACTGTGCAGAGCGCCACAATTACATCAAGGACCTGGCACTGATGATCTCCCTGGTGTTTGCTGTGGGGGGGTGCTGGTTCGGCATCGCCCACCACCGCTACTCCCAGACCCAGGTGCGGAAGATGACCAAGAACCTGGAGGCCCTGCAGAAAGCTGAAGACGCTCTGACAGAAATACAGAAAAAGTCAGCGCTTGTCTTACATTGTTTTTTTTTTTTTTTTTTTTTTTTTTTTTTTTAAAGAAAATTATCACAGTACAAGTATTTGCTTGTCACAGATGGGTTGTTTTTAGTGTGTGTGTGTGTGTGTGTGTGTGTGTGTGTGTGTGTGTGTGTGTGAATTCACAGTACAAGTATTTTGCTTGTCACAGATGGGTCATTTTGTGTGTGTGTGTGTGTGTGTGTGTGTGTGTGTGTGTTTAAAAATCTAGTTTTACTTGTGAGGTGGAAAAATTGTTTTGAAATTGGATGTTTACTCTCCAAATTTGTTTTTGAAGAGGGTACTGTTTTGACATGCCATTTTAAGAAAATCAGCAAGAACTGAAATCACAAGCTCAGCATTAAAATTCTTGATAGAAATTTTCACAAAGATTTCAACAACAATAAGATATTAAATAGTAGGACTTTATAGACAGTGGCTTATGCAGGACATGTCATTGAGCCAATTTATAGACAGTGGCTTATGCAGAACATGTCATTGACCCAATTTATAGACAGTGGCTTATGCAGGACATGGCATTGACCCAATTTATAGACAGTGGCTTATGCAGGACATGGCACTGACCCAATTTATAGACAGTGGCTAATACAGGACATGGCATTGACCCAGTTTGGACCCCAAACCCTTTTGAACCCATGACAGACATGCCTCTTATATCAGCTACTGGCAGCAAGCACCTTAAGGGACAGGTAACTCATTTCATGGTACCAGATAAATAATATCAAAGTTCTATTCAGTTTTTGCCTCCTATAGTAGAAAATATCAAAAAACTTGTTATGACTTGTAAGTGACAAGAATTATCCTTGTTCTGCTTTCTCAGTTCATGCTAATCATGGTTGGTTTTTCCTTCTCTTAACCACTCTACCTCTGTAACTTTATCTGGGAACAAGAGACTAGAAAGGTTGGAGTGTAAATGGATCAATCACTGTAAGCCTTCACAACTTTCAAAGAAATGAAGTCTTTTAGAAGGGCAAGACATTGACACAGTCTTAGATGCTCATCAGGTTCTCAAGAGACTTTCTCAGAATTCATTCTTTCAAGGCACGTGGTACATTGGTGAAGTAATTGATGAAAACAATTTGCCCAGGGGCCTTTAGATTGGCCTGTCAGTGAGATTTTACTTGATAGTAATGATCATCATCCCATTAAGGTCGGCTGGTTTATTTGTCTCACCATTATCATTACTATCATTATTGCTGTCTTTGTTGTGGTGGTGGAGGTGAAGTACTGGTTATGATTTCTAACTGTATAGTGTGTGGGTTGTGACAGACTAGAGGACGCAGAAGGCAAGCAGGTGTCAGCTGTACCACGGTCGTCCTCAGCTGATGATGTATGTATGTATGTGTTTCTCTGTGTCTGTGTGTCTGTGATGTGTGTGCGTGTAAGTGTCTGTGTGTGTGTGTGTGTGTGTTTGTGTGTGTGTGTGATAACAGTTTCATGTATTGGTTTACTCAAAATTTCCGAGTATGAAGTCTAACAGGGTGTCATATTTTACTTGACCATTGCGGAGACGGCAGATTACAGACAAAACAAAACAAGGATTCACAATTGCTTCAGTTATTTTTTTTCCTGTCTAAGACTCAAGCAGTTATTTGTTTTGTTTTCAGGGGAAACATGGATTGTACTTCTATTGTAGTCAGAAACAGAACACTGTTCTTGAATGACAAGATGGTGAAAAGCAAATGGTTAAAAAGACATTTTTTGTTTGGTAACTTTTTGTTTTTAATCTTTCGGATCAATTAACTTCAAACTTCAAACTTTTGACTGCACTTACTGCCGAGGGCAGAGTACAAGGCAATTCAGATGAGCAGGGGAGAGTTATGGAGATTGTTACAGAACCACGAAAACTAAAGAAACTTGTATGTGAAAAGAGATTTCTAGTTTGCCTACAGATTGACATCATAAAAGGAAAGAAATAACCGCATACTTTCCATTCACCTGTTGTGGAGAGCAGTATACATTGCCATTGTAGAGGTGAGCTGAGGAGAGTGATGAAGACTGTAACAGACCCCTGAGCATAAAGCAGCTTGGACTGATGTGTGAACACCATGGTACTGCAGGGTCACATGGGCTACAGTGCAGAGGAAGGTACGGAGCAGATCCGAGAGGAGCTGGCAGCCACGCTGCTGGCCCTGCAGCAGGCAGAGACCCAGCTGGGGCACTCCTGGGCCCCGTCTGCCGAGCTGCAGGCCTGGCTGCAGCTGACCCACGAACTGGAGCTGGTGCACTACAACAACAAGAGACAGGCCGCCGAACGACAGTTCCAGTCAGCGAAAGAGTCGGTGAGTCGCTGAAAAGTTTTATTCCCCTGTCCATTGATTTCATGAACCGAGAAGATGTTTAATTGAAATCCAAATTCCTCTATATGAATGTATGTCATATGTGAGAAAATGGGTAATGTGGCTAAATTATTGTTTATTTGCTGTGAATGTGTGTGACCACATATTAATTTCTCAAATTGAGATAATAAAGTTTACTTGACTTGACTTGACTTGACTTGATGTCTCCATGTGACGTCTTTTTTACATGAACAGCAGTAAACTTTAATTTACATACTGTGTAAAATAAACATAAACTCATAAACGTTTGGCAGAGTTATCATGAACACTTTTTAAGATAAACTCATTGACTGTGGAAAAGTCATTGCCCATTTGATTTCCTGGATGCTGAATCGAAAACTGAATTTCTTGTTAACCCCTCTGCTGTGAGAAAAGCTCAGAGACATGGAGACAAAAGCCAGATTACCAGACCTGTGATCAGCCAGCCGCTGGGCTGTAGTTTACATTGGTCTAAGACTGACAGGAGGGGCTGAGGACTTGAGCGCCAACAGGATTCTATTGCACCGCAGTTGGGTCTCATCGGTCGTGTTTCATAATAGAACATTCTTTACTTTGTCAAGAAATTCTTGCTATGTATGAGATGCATACTGTGGTGTCTGATGATGTTAAAAACAGCTGTGTATAAGATCTGTACTGAGACGGTCAAGGGGGTCAAAATCAGATTAAGACTTCTTCACCAAGAATTGTATAGTTAAGTTTCCGTGTGAACTTCACTCTTTGCCGGTGGTGGTCAGTGAGATAAGAATAAAAACAAATGAAAAGTAATGCTGCAAAGATCAATGATTAAGATTGAATATTATAACTGCAAAATGAGAAATTTTGGGAGATGTGTACCAAAGGGTAATTGAACTGGCGATTTTGTTTTCAGTGTGAAAAAATCAAGCGTCGCAACAGAGCTATTTTCGGATCGCTTCGCATGGCTCACAGCAACTCATTAGATGAGATTGACCAACGAATTTTAGATGCCAAGTAAGTATTTCCTTCTTTGAGTGATTCTGATGTAGACTGACTGCTGCCTAAATGTGTTTCTGTAATTGTCAGAATATACGTTCATGAGGACATTTTCAGGTAGAATAACGCTATGCATTCTGTACATGTGAGTCTGACAAACCAGAAGCAGATGGCAACTATTTGTGCACTTTTTGTGTAACTGCCTCATCAGAAGGAAAATGTTACATTTTTTTTCTCTTATAAAAAAGGGCATAGAACATGAGTTTGTGCCTTGCTTAATAGGAATGGCTATGCCAGGCTGTAAGCAGCAGCAAGTCACAGTTCACTTATGTAGTGGCATTTTCTTGGGAAATGAAGCAGTTTTAAAAGAGATACCAAGGGTTTGTTCATGTTCACATCAGGATGCAGTGTAAAACTCATTTCATTCTGTTTGTTAAACTGAGATTTCAAAGTCAGAGGGAAGTAGATTTTTGGATGATCGTTTGGATTCAGATCAAGGATTCAAAATTAAGTGACAAAAAAAAAGAAAATGGTGCTGCTCTGCTTGAACTGCCTTAACTCTGGATTGGTTTATTAAAAAGGCGCACACTGACACATGCATGATACGTCTGTAACGTGTTAAGTTTTCATTGTGTTTGAATTATCCAGTGACACATGGTTCCTTGATGAATAGGGGCTACACATAGTTTTCATCTCTCCAGCAACATTACCACATTTTTTTTATCAAAAACAGTTTTGAATAGATCATAATGAAACATATTTTTGTGCTAGTATGTAAATTTGTATGGCTTTAGTAATTATGCTTTCACGGTTATTTGCTAGGATCATCCACTAAGATTTCAGCTAATCCTTGCCTCACTGTAAAGTTACTTTGTTAGCTCATGACATGCTGTTATGATAAACAGACGAGAGATACTCACCAAGTCATTCAAGTATCCCTCACACAATACAGTACATAATAATGAAGAAAATAGTTCAACGTATTATCCTTACATTCATACTTCATGTGCTGGTTAAGGGGAGAATATGCTTGCTTTGAATGGAGAACTGTATGCTGACATGCTCATTTGTGCCCAATAAGAGGTTGTTGCCAGGCAGAAAAAAAATTAACAGTGCTGAGAGTTGATTTGAATTGCAGGCTTTGTGTTTGTGTGTGTGTGTTTTTTTTTTGTGGCCTGTAAGCTTTGTCATTTCTAAAATTTGAAAAATATATTAAAATTCATTTAAATGACAGATTGTTGCATGGTTTGTGTGTGTGCATCTTTCCTGTTTTCATCAGATGCTTGGTTGTGTAATTTTGGTGAAGATCCAGGTGGGTGTCCTGAACACAGCATGGCAATCCTAGGTGTGTGTGTGGCTCAGACAACAGACTATGATGTGCTGTCATTTTCCACAAAGGGGCGTGGCTCAGTGCGTCTTTTCTTGCTGCAGACTGGCGCTGGAGGAAGTGAAACAGGACCTTCAGGAGCGGCTTCAGCGCTGGCACACCATAGAGAGCGTCTGTGTGGGTTCCCCGTCATCACCAACCCCGGCCTGTCCACCCTGCACCAGATCTTGTATGGCAGCAAGGAGGGTGAGCTGTCTCTGTGTGTGTGTGTTGGGGAGCAGTTAGAAGGGATAGGGGGGGGAGATAGATGGGAGGGGTGATTACGGAGGAGGTCTGTCTGCTCCACCTCAGATCTTACTGCTGTAAGGAAGTTGAGCTCTGTGTTGGTGTGCGTGTGTGTACATAATGTTTTATACATGTGTGAGACTTGTGTACAGTATTAGTGTGCATGTATGTACATATATGTTTTATACCTGTGTGAGACTGCGTACAATTTTAGTGTGCCTGTATGTACATGTATGTTTTGTAACTGTGGGAGACTGTGTACAGTGTAAGTGTGCCTGTACGTACATGTGTGTTTTGTACATGTGTAGACTGTGTGGCACTGACAGGACTGTGCTATGATTCATACCTGTGTATACTGTGTTACACTGACAGGTACTGTGCTGACAGGACTGTGATTCCTACCTGTGTAGACTGTGTGGCACTGACAGGACTGATGATTCAGTGTACTGTGTGGCTGACAGATTCCTACCTGTGTAGACTGTGTGGCACTGACAGGACTGTGCTATGATTCCTACCTGTGTAGACTGTGTGGCACTGACAGGACTGTGCTATGATTCCTACCTGTAGACTGTGCACTGACAGGACTGTGCTGGCACTGTACACAGGACTGCTATGATTCCTACCTGTGTAGATTGTGGCACTGACAGGACTGTGCTGATTGACCTGTGTAGACTGTGGTGACACTGACAGGACTGTGCTGCCTACCTGTGTATTCCTACAGGACTGTGTGTGATTCCTACCTGTGTATACTGTGTGGCACTGACAGGACTGTGCTGTGATTCCTACCTGTGTAGACTGTGTGGCACTGACAGGACTGTGCTGTGATTCCTACCTGTGTAGACTGTGTGGCACTGACAGGACTGTGCTATGATTCCTACCTGTGTAGACTGTGTGGCACTGACAGGACTGTGCTATGATTCATACTGTGTAGACTGTGACAGGACTGTGCTGTGATTCCTACCTGTGTAGACTGTGTGGCACTGACAGGACTGTGACTGTGTGGCACTGACAGGACTGTGCTGTGATTCCTACCTGTGTAGACTGTGTGGCACTGACAGGACTGTGCTATGATTCCTACCTGTGTAGTCTGTGTGGCACTGACAGGACTGTGCTATGATTCTTACCTGTGTAGACTGTGTGGCACTGACAGGACTGTGCTATGATTCCTACCTGTGTAGACTGTGTGGCACTGACAGGACTGTGACTGTGTGGCACTGACAGCACTGTGCTGTGATTCCTACCTGTGTAGACTGTGGGGCACTGACAGGACTGTGACTGTGTGGCACTGACAGGACTGTGCTGTGATTTCCTACCTGTGTAGACTGTGTGGCACTGACAGGACTGTGCTGTGATTCCTACCTGTATAGACTGTGTGGCACTGACAGGACTGTGCTATGATTCCTACCTGTGTAGACTGTGTGGCGCTGACAGGACTGTGCTATGATGCGTTGACAGGAGGCAGCAGCAGACTGACGGCGGGGTCTGGTTCTGTGGAGGAAACGGAGGAGGAGCCACGCCCTTCAGGTAGCATCTTGATCTACATATGTGACTTTCTCACTGCCAGATCATTTTGACCTAACATTGACCAAACTGTCCAGTTAATTTTCTAGAGCGTTAGACAGATATTCATGAAACTGAAGCACTGTTTTGAAAACGAGAACCTCCCCAAACCCATGTGAATAGTACAGTGGATGTGTTTTGATGTGGTAGTGTCTGAGTGTGTTGCTGACGTGTGTGACCAAGCGTCGTGGTCAGTCTTTTGCACAGTGAAGGATCAGAGCGTCAGTGTCACTTCACTCATCGTGGTCGCTGTAGCATTGTTACTTAAGGCTGAATCAGTTATGTCTGTTCATTTTGAGAAAATTGGCCGGTAATCAGGCTGATTCAATTGTCCATATGCAGACATTTAATGGCTTATTGAAACATGAAAATGGCCAGCATGTGCCCAGAGTTTGGGGAGTAGATGGGTTGCTCCAGGCATCCTCATTGCCCACTGAAATGTTGTGGTCAACACTTGGCAACAAGAACTGTGGTGTTGGGATGTCTGCTTTGGCTTCTCTTTGATGTGTCTGCCATGGGATGGTATTGTAATGTCCTGTTGATCACTGAGTTTTGATAGGCGTGCCTTTTTGGTAATGAAAAGAAAAAGAAACACCCGAAGGTGCTGGGGAGGACCCAGAGAAGCAATGCCTTCACCTGCCCTTTGAGCAGTCCTGTACCACCCTTGGAGGCCTGCGCTGTGTTGATGATGGGTACAGGCACGCGCAGGACACTCCATTAAGATATCAAGGGACATAACTGTTCCTGAACAGAGATAAATCGGACTACAGGATGCAACTCATAACAGCCTTAAAGTAGCATCCCCATGGGTGTACCAGCCCATGTTTCATGACTGCAAAGCCCACCGGCGAAAAACACCACCCTCCAGCTGTCGAGCACACCCCACAGACCCAAGCACCCCCTGCCCAAGGACAGATGAAGACAGTGCCACTCCAGACACAGCCAAGCTTTCGCCATATGGTCTTATGTGCCCTCAAGAGAGAATCCAAAGTTGTAGTCTTTCCCACTGTCAACAGGACTTTCCCTGTGGTCAGTGGGTCTTTCCTCACCGTCACTGGACCTTTCTCCAGGGTCAGCCTAGTTAAGGCAAAGAAAAAAAAGAAACACCCGAAGGTGCTGGGGAGGACTCAGAGAAGCAATGCCTTCACCTGCCCTTTGAGCAGTCCTGTACCACCCTTGGAGGCCTGCGCTGTGTTGACGATGGGTACAGGCACGCGCAGAACACTCCATTAAGATATCAAGGGACATAACTGCTCCTGAACAGAGATAAATCAGACTACAGGATGCAACTCATAACAGCCTTAAAGTAGCATCCCCATGGGTGTACCAGCGACAGATGAAGACAGTGCCATATTGGCTATTTTATAGAACAACAGCAGATCATCATATACTTTTCTTTGAGACTGATGTTGATATGTCATGCTTGCCTTTGAAGACTGGATGTAAAGCTCATTTACATTGTTAGCTGTACCGATTTCCACATATGAGATGGAAACCTGCCATATGTTTACCATCACATTCCACTGCTTCCCTTCATGGTGATATTATGTAACAATTGTCTCCCTTATCCTTCCTTACTATCATCAGAATTTACTTTCATGCAGTTTAATAGTAGTTCCACTTAGTTCCAATTGGATTATAAATGAGAACATTTTTTCTGACTCATGCCATTGAGACACCTGGAGTTTACGGTTGTTGAGAATGATAAATTAGATTCTGCACCATTGGTAGAAATTATTTTCACTCTTGTTCAATTTAATGGTAGAATGGAACCCCCAGACAGCCTTTTAAGTGGGGTCTGTAAAGAGAGGAAAGTTTACAGAGAGGTCAATGTAGTTTAGTTTAAAACAATAAAAATCTCTCTCTCTCTCTCTCTCTCTCTCTCTCTCTCTCTCTCTCTCTCTCTCTCTCTCTCTCTAAGCATCTCCATCTCTCTCTCATAATGTATGGTGTGTTTGTTCACCTTGTTGATTATTTTTTTTCCATTTTGATTTGTAATTGGGGAAAACAAAGTCATTACTAATATAAGTTATTCAGAACTGTTTTGAATTCACCGTAGGCTCTAATTTGTCATTTTTTATATATGTGTGCACCGTTATGTTCTAATTCATTTGTCATTGTTAAATTATGTGCATACTGTTATGTCCCTATTTATTTGTCATTGTTAAAATATGTGCATATTGTTATGTTCTAGTCTGTTCTGTGCAAATAATAAGTTTATGTAAGCCAAACATAAGTTTTCATTCAGAGGGTCTGCAGTATAATGCTTCATTGCGTCTGCACTGAATGTGGCTATGTGTTCAGGCTATGCCACTCTGCCTGTCTTCACTGAATGTTGTGTGTGTTCAGGCTATGCCACTCTGGCTGTCTTCACTGAATGTGTGTGTGTGTGTTCAGGCTATGCCACTCTGGCTGTCTTCACTGAATGTTGTGTGTGTTCAGGCTATGCCACTCTGGCTGTCTTCACTGAATGTGGCTATGTGTTCAGGCTATGCCACTCTGCCTGTCTTCACTGAATGTTGTGTGTGTGTTCAGGCTACACCTCTCTGCCTGTCTTCACTGAATGTTGTGTGTGTTCAGGCTATGCCACTCTGGCTGTCTTCACTGAATGTTGTGTGTGTTCAGGCTATGCCACTCTGCCTGTCTTCACTGAATGTCATGTGTGTTCAGGCTATGCCACTCTGGCTGTCTTCACTGAATGTTGTGTGTGTTCAGGCTATGCCACTCTGGCTGTCTTCACTGAATGTCATGTGTGTTCAGGCTATGCCACTCTGGCTGTCTTCACTGAATGTTGTGTGTGTTCAGGCTACACCACTGTGCCTGTCTTCACTGAATGTTGTGTGTGTTCAGGCTACACCACTGTGTCTGTCTTCACTGAATGTTGTGTGTGTTCAGGCTACACCTCTCTGCCTGTCTTCACTGAATGTCATGTGTGTTCAGGCTATGCCACTCAGGCTGTCTTCACTGAATGTTGTGTGTGTGTTCAGGCTACACCACTGTGCCTGTCTTCACTGAATGTTGTGTGTGTTCAGGCTACACCACTGTGTCTGTCTTCACTGAATGTTGTGTGTGTTCAGGCTACACCTCTCTGCCTGTCTTCACTGAATGTTGTGTGTGTTCAGGCTATGCCACTGTGCCTGTCTTCACTGAATGTCGTGTGTGTTCAGGCTACACCACTCTGCCTGTCTTCACTGAATGTTGTGTGTGTTCTGGCTATGCCACTCTGGCTGTCTTCACTGAATGTTGTGTGTGTTCTGGCTATGCCGCTCTGCCTGTCTTCACTGAATGTTGTGTGTGGTCTGGCTATGCCACTGTGCCTGTCTTCACTGAATGTTGTGTGTGTTCAGGCTACGCCACTCTGCCTGTCTTCACTGAATGTTGTGTGTGTTCTGGCTATGCCACTCTGCCTGTCTTCACTGAATGTTGTGTGTGTTCTGGCTATGCCACTCTGCCTGTCTTCACTGAATGTTGTGTGCGTTCTGGCTATGCCACAGTGCCTGTCTTCACTTAATGTTGTGTGTGTTCTGGCTATGCCACTGTGCCTGTCTTCACTGAATGTCATGTGTGTTCAGGCTACGCCACTCTGCCTGTCTTCACTGAATGTTGTGTGTGTGTTCAGGCTACGCCACTGTGCCTGTTTTCACTGAGTGTTTGTGTGTGTTTCAGGCTATGCCACTGTGCCTGTCTTCACTGAATGTTGTGTGTGTTCAGGCTATGCCACTGTGCCTGTCTTCACTGAATGTTGTGTGTGTTCAGGCTACACCTCTCTGCCTGTCTTCACTGAATGTTGTGTGTGTTCCGGCTACGCCACTCTGCCTGTCTTCACTGAATGTTGTGTGTGTTCAGGCTACACCACTGTGCCTGTCTTCACTGAATGTTGTGTGTGTTCAGGCTATGCCACTGTGCCTGTCTTCACTGAATGTTGTGTGTGTGTTCAGGCTATGCCACTGTGCCTGTCTTCACTGAATGTTGTGTGTGTTCAGGCTACACCACTGTGCCTGTCTTCACTGAATGTTGTGTATGTTCAGGCTATGCCACTCTGCCTGTCTTCACTGAATGTTGTGTGTGTTCAGGCTACACCACTGTGCCTTTCTTCACTGAATGTTGTGTGTGTTCAGGCTACGCCACTCTGCCAACCAGCCACAGTAAACCGTTCTTGCGACAGCGTGTATTGATGGGCAGCACAGGGTCACTGTCCCAGATGCCCAGGTCAGGGGTCGGGAGCATGTACCCTTCCCCTCAACCCCATCATCTGCTGCCCCGCGGCAGTCATGATGTGGACTCCCCCAGTCTGGCCTACAGCACGCTGTCCAGCCCGGAATCACTGACTCAGAGTGATCTGTAAGTGGGACAAGGATTCCAGACATAATGGGAAGCAGTATTCTTTTGTTTGACTTGTTTTTAGCCCTTTTTGTAACATCTGTCCATTTTCTGTATCGCTGAAGTCCATTTCTCAGCAGTAATGTCCTTTGCAATGAATGAAGGTGTTTTTCCTCTTGATACATTCGAAGGCTTGATGTGTGTTCTGTGATAAGGAAGGGAAGAGGGGTCTAGGGCCAGAGGCAAAAAAGCATGTACACCTTCATGCTAGTCCTGGTGTCTTGTCTCCTTCCTTTTGCATCCTGTTCATGCATCAACTGTTGTTCTGCTTACATTTTACATGTATTTTTGCGTGCATTGCTTTGTATTTCTTGCCTTATTTATTTTCTTTGCTGTGAGAGCGAGATGTGGGAACAGGCATTTATGCTTACCCCACTGACATCTTCAGGTTTTTTTTCATTTATTTGGTCATTCTTGATTATCCTCTGTGTCACTGATGTATTTGAATATGTTTGCATTTAGACACGTGCAGCTGTGTTGTTTGCCTGCTTATCAAAGGGCAAACACTGTTTATGAACTACATCTGGCTCATTAGCATCTGTGTTGTGTTTGTCCCACGTGTACTGGACTGCACAGTGTGCTCTTTCTCAATTTGGGAACTGTTGACCAGAAAGATGGCAAGATCGATTGGAGGAGGAACTCTGCCAGTGCCCAGGGAAGCAAGCTCCTGCAGAAGTTCATGACAGTAAACACATCTTGAGTTTTTGTCTTCAGCTACTTTCCTGTATGCAGACTGGTTTCACTGAGCTCCCAAGATTTTGAAAAATGACAAAAGTGGCAGTGCTTTACCGCTCTTCTGAACTTTTCTTCACCCAACAAAGAGAAACAAAAAATGCATTCATAGTTGGTACATCACCAGAGGTTAAAAATTTTTTTTTTTTGATTGTGTACTGATCAGCTGTTTTCTGTATACTGTGAAGTTCAGTTCAGACTCGGATTGTTCAACATTGACTCCAAGATTCATGATGACGATGTTGTGAGACTCCCATCCCAATGATATTCTACTTTCTCTTCACACCTGCGACAGATGTGTTCAGGTCAAGCATCCATGAGACAGTTGCGGATACCATTTCCAGAGCTGCAAACATTCACCGGCCAACTCCTGTAACATTGGGCACACTTGGTTTGAAGTTTGCTGAGGCCAGATGGGCCAGGTGTTCCCTTCCTTGGTCCTCTCTCACCTCTAAATCACGCTCCCCTTTCTCCTGTCCTCATTCTAATGGTGGCTCTGCCTGGCCTCCTGTCATCAGTGTTTCTCAGTGTCAGGCATTACAGACAAGATCCCCACCCAGTGCACGCAGTAAGCTTTATAACAACGATTGTGTGTGATGGATCTCACCCATCAGCACTTGTGCTTCATGTAAGGATCTAATTCTTCATCGCGTTTTGTGCGTAGTAGATCTCACATTACATTGCTGTGTACAACGGATCGCGCTCACCATTACCAGTGCTTTGCATACCAGATATTGATCATCCTTACCAGTAACATGCACAATAGATGTCACCCCCATCATACCAGATATCAATCATCCTTACCAGTAACATGCACAATAGATGTCACCCATCATACCAGATATCAATCATCCTTACCAGTAACATGCACAATAGATGTCACTTATCATAACGTAATGCAAGGGTCGCACTTTACTGTGTAGACACAGATTTCAGAGAAATGTGCACCACTTTACTGTGTAGACACAGATTTCAGAGAAATGTGCACACGGCACACTGGGGGGAGTGGGGGGGGGAGGATCCATGGACAAAAATTAGGCAGGTGAAAGGGATTAAAAAACAGCGGAGTGTTTGTCACCTTTTCAGTGTCCTAGCAGACAATGCTGATATCAGTCTCCCGTAAACTTCTTCCTGGGAATGGGCAATTTCCATTTTGTCTGCATAGTCAAAGGTGACATTGTGTCAGGCTCTGATGTTCTGCATCAACAACATGATGCACAAGTGAAAGAGACGGACAGCAGCAGCTGTTTGAACCATTCGTCCTGGTCATGGTCAGACCAACAATGGATGATTTACCACTCAGTTCTCAGATTGGTGTAAGACGGCAAATTCTGAATGCAAGTTTCAAACTTTGCCCCTGGGGGGAAGGGTTGGGAGGGGGAAAGAGGGCAAGGGGATGTCCCTGGGGGGCAGGGTTGGGAGGGGGGAAGGAGGGCAAGGGGATGTCCCTGGGGGCAGGGTTGGGGATGGGGGAAAGAGGGCAAGGGGATGTCCCTGGGGGGCAGGGTTGGGATGGGGGGAAGAGGGCAAGGGGATGTCCCTGGGGGGCAGGGTTGGGAGGGAGGAAAGAGGGCAAGGGGATGTCCCTGGGGGGCAGGGTTGGGATGGGGGGAAAGAGGGTGAGGGGATGTCCCTGGGGGGGCAGGGTGGATGGATGGGGGGAAAGAGGGCAAGGGGATGTCCCTGGGGGGCAGGGTTGGGATGGGGGGAAAGAGGATGAGGGGATGTCCCTGGGTGGCAGGGTTGGGATGGGGGGGGGAAAGAGGGTGAGGGGATGTCCCTGGGGGGCAGGGTTGGGATGGGGGGAAAGAGGATGAGGGGATGTCCCTGGGGGGCAGGGTTGGGATGGGGGGAAAGAGGTGAGGGGATGTCCCTGGGGGCAGGGTTGGGATGGGGGGAAAGAGGGTGAGGGGATGTCCCTGGGGGGCAGGGTTGGGATGGGGGGAAAGAGGGTGAGGGGATGTCCCTGGGGGGAAGGGTTGGGATGGGGGGAAAGAGGGCAAGGGGATGTCCCTGGGGGGCAGGGTTGGGATGGGGGGAAAGAAGATGAGGGGATGTCCCTGGGGGGAAGGGTTGGATGGGGGAGGATGAGGGGATGTCCCTGGAGGGCAGGGTTGGATGGGGGGAAAGAGGGCAAGGGGATGTCCCTGGGGGGCAGGGTTGGATGGGGGAAAGAGGGCAAGGGGATGTCCCTGGGGGGAAAGGGTTCCCTGGGGGGCAGGGGGGAAAGAGGGCAAGGGGATGTCCCTGGGGGGCAGGGTTGGGATGGGGGGAAAGAGGATGAGGGGATGTCCCTGGGGGGCAGGGTTGGGATGGGGGGAAAGAGGGCAAGGGGATGTCCCTGGGGGGCAGGGTTGGGATGGGGGGAAAGAGGATGAGGGGATGTCCCTGGGGGGCAGGGTTGGGATGGGGGGAAAGAGGGCAAGGGGATGTCCCTGGGGGGGGCAGGGTTGGGATGGGGGAAAGAGGATGAGGGGATGTCCCTGGGGGGCAGGGTTGGGATGGGGGGAAAGAGGGCAAGGGGATGTCCCTGGGGGGCAGGGTTGGGATGGGGGGAAAGAGGATGAGGGGATGTCCCTGGGGGCAGGGTTGGGATGGGGGGAAAGAGGATGAGGGGATGTCCCTGGGGGGCAGGGTTGGGATGGGGGGAAGAGGGTGAAAGGATGTCCCTGGGGGGCAGGGTTGGGATGGGGGGAAAGAGGGTGAAAGGGATGTCCCTGGGGGGCAGGGTTGGGATGGGGGGAAAGAGGGTGAAAGGATGTCCCTGGGGGGCAGGGTTGGGAAAGGGGGAGGGGGAAAGGATGTCCCTGGGGGGCAGGGTTGGGATGGGGGGAAAGAGGATGAAAGGATGTCCCTGGGGGGCAGGGTTGGGATGGGGGGAAAGAGGATGATGGGATGGTGAAAGGATGGATGTCCCTGGGGGGCAGGGTTGGGATGGGGGGAAAGAGGGTGAAAGGATGTCCCTGGGGGGCAGGGTTGGGATGGGGGGAAAGAGGATGATGGGATGTCCCTGGGGGGCAGGGTTGGGAGGCAGGAAAGAGGGCAAGGGATGTCCCTGGGGGGCAGGGTTGGGAGCCGGGAAAGAGGGTGAGGGGATGTCCCGGGGGGAGGGGGGGGGCAGGGTTGGGGGGGGGGGAGGGCAAGGGGATGTCCCGGGGGGACAGGGTGGGGGTGGGGGAAGAGGGAGAGTCCTGCCTCTAGACCCCATAGAAAGTTCAGGGATTTTTTCTGTTTCTTAGTGGGAGCCATGCTGATGCCTGTGCAAGAGAAAGATCACTCATCAGCTATGCTGTGTGTAACATACATACCTCATCATTACCTTTGATGTATACAATAAATATTGCTCATTATTGTCTGTAATGTACATATCAACTATATTTCACTTATCATCCCCTGTGATGTACCTAACACATATCACTTATGATCACGTGTGTAACAGATCTCACTCACTACAGCCTGTGATGTATGTGATGGATGTTGCTCATCATTGTCTGTGATGTACAAAACAGGTATCGCTCACCATAACTTGTGATGTACATATGACAGATGCTGCTCATCATTGCCTCTTACACACATAACATACCTCACTTACTGTTACTCAGTGTTTGTCCTAAATTTGACAAATGTTACACATTATGATCTGCTATTTGCTTTATATAGCCAATCTAATTCATGACCCACTCATGTAAAAGATCTCATTTATGACCCACTCATGTAAAAGATCTCATTTATGACCCTCTGTGGATAGCAGTTCTCATTGATGACTTTGCTGTGTGTAATAGATCTCCATCATGATGATAGTGTGTCCTACATGTTGACATTGACTCACTGTGTGTTACAGGTCTCACTCACCATAACTTACAGGGTGGAACACATCTTGTCAAGCTTAAAAAGTGTGTAACAGATCTCACTCACTATAATTGTGTGTAACAGATCTCACTCACTATAATTGTTTGTGTGTAACAGATCTCACTCACTGTAATCGTTATTGTGTAACAGATCTCACTATAATCGTTAGTGTGTAACAGATCTCACTCACTATAATCGTTAGTGTGTAACAGATCTCACTCACTATAATTGTTTGTGTGTGTAACAGATCTCACTCACTATAATTGTTTGTGTGTAACAGATCTCACTCACTATAATCGTTAGTGTGGAACAGATCTCAGTCATCATAATTCACAGTGTGTGATGGATCTGTAACTCACTGTTGGTTACAGATTTCACTTATCGTGACTCGCTGTGTGTAACAGATCTCAATCATGATCCTTTGTGTAACAGGCCTCATTCATGGTTCACAGTGATATCACTCATCATGGCTTACAGTGGAACACATCTGACCTGTCACAGCCTACACTGTGCAGCTTACCTCACTTACCATGACTCTCTGTGTGTAACAGATGTCACTTACCATGACTCACTGTGTGTAACAGATGTCACTTACCATGACTCTCTTGTGTAACAGATGTCACTTATTATGACTCACTGTGTGTAACAGATGTCACTTATTATGACTCGCTGTGTGTAACAGATGTCACTTACCATGACTCACTGTGCGTAACAGATGTTACTTATCATGACTCAATGTGTGTAACAGATGTTACTTATCATGACTCAATGTGTGTAACAGCTCTCACCATGACTCACTCTGAGTAACAGATGTCACTTACCATGACTCACTGTGAGTAACAGATGTCACTTACCATGACTCACTGTGAGTAACAGATGTCACTTACCATGACTCACTGTGTGTAACAGATATAACTTACCATGACTCAATGTGTGTAACAGATGTTACTTATCATGACTCAATGTGTCTAACAGATCTCACCATGACTCACTGTGTGTAACAGATGTCACCATGACTCACTGTGTGTAACAGATCTCGCCATGACTCAGTGTGTGTAACAGATGTCACCATGATTCACTGTGTGTAACAGATCTCACTTATCATGACTCACTGTGTGTAACAGATCTCACCATGACTCACTGTGTGTAACAGATGTCACTTATCATGACTCACTGTGTGTAACAGATCTCACCATGACTCACTGTGTGTAACAGATCTCATTCATTGGCCAGCTGTGTGTAGTAACAGATTAATTCGTAATACATTGAATATGGCTGAGCTCACAAGTGACTTGAAAGTGTGGTACTGATGTCACTTATCACCCACTGTGTGTAACAATTGTTAATGACCTGCTGTGTGTAAGAGATCTCATTCATGACTCACTATGTGTAACCGGTCTCACTCATGATCCACAGTGTCTAACTGATCTTACTCCTGATCCAATGTGTAACAGATCTCATTTGTGATCTTCAGTGTGAACACATCTCTCACTCATCCTGATTGATAGTGTGTCAGGGATTTCACTCATCCTGATTCAAGTGTGTGACAGATGTTAACCCACGCCCTGCACTGTGTGCTGTGTGTGATGCATTGTGTGGTTTGTGTGACAGATGTTAACCCACGCCCTGCACTGTGTGCTGTGTGTGACGCATTGTGTGGTTTGTGTGACAGATGTTAACCCACGCCCTGCACTGTGTGCTGTGTGTGACGCATTGTGTGGTTTGTGTGACAGATGTTAACCCACGCCCTGCACTGTGTGCTGTGTGTGACGCATTGTGTGGTTTGCTGTGCAGTGGCCAGGAGCACCCTTCAGCCATGAGTTATGGCATGCCCCACTCGCTGTCCTCCACCAGCAACACTGACCGCGCACGTTCCTTCAGCCTCACTCCTAGCCTGGCCTCTTCTGCCTATTCTGCAGCCGCCCTCCCTCAAACCTCTTCCGCCTATTCTGCGGCCACCCTCCCTCAAACCTCTTCCGCCTATTCTGCGGCCACCCTCCCTCAAACCTCTTCCGCTTATTCTGCGGCCACCCTCCCTCAAACCCCCAGTTACCATGGACCGTCTGGAATGATGTCAGCGGAAGCAGTTCAGGTCGCTGCAGCATCCGCAGGGTCAGGCACCGCAGGTCAGAACTGCTCCATGTCATTGGACAACTCGGAGGACAACCTGTCACAGGCCACGCTGGACAGCCTCTCACCCAGTCAGCTGGCTAGTGGGAGCATCAACAACGGCCTCGATCACGTCAGTCACTCCCAGCTCATGGGTCCAGACGGAGCTGTGCTCACTCCTCGCTTGCAGAAAAAATCGTCAATGAGAAAGAAGATGATGAACATCTTCAAGAAGACTCCCAAGAAAACTTCATGAAATTGTTGAAAGGAGCAGACTGACTGTGTTGGACCTGCCTTGACTGCTTGAGTGTTGTCTTTTGGTGGTTGACCATGCAACCACTGATGATAAGAAACCTGTTTTATACACGTATGTGCATATGGGAGCATATGCACATATGTGCACATATACTTACACACACTTTCACATTGGTAGTTAAATATTTTGGGTTAATATATGTATTTTTAAACATGCTCAGGCTTCAGAAATGTAAGAATGTGGTACACAGTTCATTGGGGAAAGTGCCAGAGTCATGACATAGCATTATGTAATCTATGGGTAGAATTTGTGAGATGACTGGAACCTTCTGATATGAACTGTAGGGAAAAGGCAGAAAAGTTGATGTTAAGGATTTTCTATTCTCTCTTATCTTCCATGCGTATTCTGCAGCACCACAGGCATGCCGCTCAGTCCAGATCCACTGTACAAAGCTCACCCATTGGACAAGCTCTGGCAGTGGGCAGAATGCAGTCAGTATCAGTTGATCATGTGGTAACCCACCAGAAGACACCTTGCCCTACGGTTGAGTCACTTCAGTGGTGGTCCATGGTGCCTCTTCTGATCCAACAAATGCAGGACTTGGGCTACTGAACCACCTTCTGACAACAAGGTTTACTTAGTAGCAGAGTTGTACGAGTGAGGCCACCTTCTGACAACAATAGTTACTTAGTAGTGGAGTTGTATGAGTGAGGCCACCTTCTGACAACAATAGTTACTTAGTAGTGGAGTTGTATGAGTGAGGCCACCTTCTGACAACAATAGTTACTTAGTAGCAGAGTTGTACGAGTGAGGCCACCTTCTGACAACAATAGTTACTTAGTAGTGGAGTTGTATCAGTGAGGCCACCTTCTGACAACAATAGTTACTTAGTAGCGGAGTTGTATGTGTGAGCATCCTGCCTGTTGCGGAGGGCGCCACTGCCTCTATCTAACCACAGTGCCCAAGAATATGCCGATGGTGAATGCTTTGACGTGAGCTAAGCATGGCATGGATGTGGTGAGGAAATCCACGGGTGAAAAGTTGCTGTCACAGCGTGCAGAGGTGGTCATAATGGCCACCATTTGGCTTCTCATGTTGGGTCTGTCAGGTACATTGCCTGCTTAGGAGGTTTTTTTTTTAATGACCTTATCAATTTTTTTGTCCCTACTCTCTGCTGACCAACTATGATGTGTAGTAATGTTAAAGTGTTGAGCTGGAGCTGTGTATCTTTTTTCATTTCTTGACAGGGCAAGGGGCTGTGGTTTGGCATGAATTTGGTTTGGCGTAATTTCACTCTGCTGTATCAATCAGTTTATACGTAACTTATTGAAGCACTTCAAATTTTGAAATTAAAAAAACAGTTTCTTAAACTTGAAGGGTACTTGAGTTCGCTTGTACGCTAACAACAGCAGAGAGACTGAAGACCTTCAAATCATTGATAGCAAACTGTTCTTTTGATAGACCATGTGAAATATCTCATCAGCACATTTTAACCTGTTTATGTAATGGAGTATACAGATGTCACAAAATATTGTGTTTTGGAGACCCAGAGTGTTGATGTGAGAAGTGTTGGTTGATGTACTATGCCAGTGTTTTTGCATCACTTCTACATCTTGTGTTTACTGGCAGTTTTATAATGTCATATATAAATCCGCCAATTGTTCTGTTTGCTTTTTCAGCCCCAAACTGCTTATTTGTTCTGCTTTTGTTTGTTCTTCCCAAATGCCTTCATGCAGCAGTGTTTGGGCAAAATGAAAAGTTTATTCACAAAAACCAGGCCATCTTCACTTTTCCATGCAGCCCCGAATTAGTTTTAAGTGTTGATGAATGTGCCCCCTTCCCTTGTGGGAAGAAGTGACCTTGCGAACCGGGTATTCATAATACATTTGATTTTGTGTGCATGTTGTTCAGCTATGTATTGTTCCGTGGTAGAAACAAAGTTTCTGATGAATATATTGGTTTGAAAAAATTCCATTCAGGTTTTATATCTGTGCCCGTCTGGAGTGATATAGAAGAACATGATTACCATTAAAAGATGAGGAAGAGATCCAACTCTACATCAATACCACCAAACGGCACATTGGAATGGCGGGGGAGGGGGCGGAGGATGGCAGTTTTCATGTCAGCCTAAAGTCTGAAATCTTAAAAGAGCTGATCTGCTTTTGCAAAAACTATTTACATAGTGGCTCACCATGAGTGGCAGAATTGATTAACAGATTGTGCTGTTAGCTAGCATGTTCTAGTTTAACGTCTAAACTGTATTGAGTTTGAAACCTGAATTAATTAATGCATGGTTTGCACAAAAGAATAATTTTGGTAAAAGTTAATTAGAAGATGATTTCAAATTTTCAACTGAAGGCAAAATAGACAACCTATATTTTCAGTGATTCTAATGGAAAACAAAGTGCTCAGGAAGCTCCACTTTCTATGCAATACTATTGCAAGGGGCAAAATTCACACTTCTGTGCAATACTACTGCAAGAGGCAAAAATTTCAAACATGAACTATGTGGCTCACAAAAACTACCCTTGAAAAAAGAATAGAACAAAGGCTGATCTGCTGACCTGATCCCCCCCTTAGTCTAACATTCGACACACAACACATTATTTGCAAACTGTACAAATGGATTTTACATATATGCCATTTTAGAATATAATACAGTATTTCATGGCTGACTACTTTGTTGTCATTACAGTTTCACACAGTCCTTTGTGTGCATACATTAGAAAGGTCATAAAGAAAAAAGACATTGTTTGCCTGCTGATTGTTCAGAGGACATGACTGAGGGCAGTGCTTCTGGCACATTACTCGGTGATAATCAGAGTGGTGAACTTTTAAGTTCAGGTATAGGGCTTGTTAAAGCTTCTGGCACATTACTCAGTGATAATCAGAGTGGCGAACTTTTAAGTTCAGGTATAGGGCTTGTTAAAGCAGACCAGGATCTGCTGATTTCTTTTTTTTTTTTTTTTGAAATTTTTAAACCCATGAAAAGAACGTCATGAATTTTTAAGGCATGATTGGTATATCATAATCTTTTAAAGCGTAATGTGGCCTTTTAAAATGGCTTACAATCTGCTCCATGAATGACTGACAGCTTGTTTCAAGAATTTGCATTTTATGACAGCTTGTTTCAAGAATTTGCTTCTTTTTTTTTCTGCTATTTTGTGCTGGCATAATATTTAGAGTGTGGCTTGGTAGAGAGAATCTGCCATTGAGGTCAGGCCATTATATGGCCAGTAGCAATGAAGAAAATATTTGTTTATAAATGATAGTAGTTAGAGCAACATATGAATTGATTTTTTTTTCTTTTAAACTAGGACTTGTAGAGGTAATAGATTTCGTGCATATCAGTATGTTTGAAAAGTGTGGGACTGATCGATGATAGTTGTTTTTTTCATGCATGCGGTGATCAGGGTGAGTGTTGTCTTTGTTCTGGTGTCTGTTTTAATGAATTGCCTTCCCCATGTTCGTTAGGCAGGCATAATGAAAGTAAGCATACAATATTCATTATTGTTCATGATCAAAAATATATGAAATGATGTCGAAAGTGGACACCCTATCTGTGTGTGTTTGTGTGCATGGTGGATGGGGTATGTGATGCAGGACAAATCCTGTTTTTAGGTGACTACATTACCACCTATTGCTCATTTGAATAATCTGGTGCTTATGATTGGAAATAATGCCATTGAAAACCTAGATCTTGTGAATTAAACAATTGCTTCCAGTTACCCCTGTCATACAACGACCGACTCACAAGTGCTAGTAATCTACAGTATTTGGGTAGTCTTGCCATGTATGTATGAGAAGTGAAGGCTGTGTCGTCAACAGCACCACCAGTGAAGCTGCTGCCTGGCAAGTTCTGCCCACCGACACAGAAGGGATCAGACGCACAGGTATCCTACCTCATTCTTCAGCAGCTATTTTTCCATGTGCCTTGTGTGTTCCCTCAGCTGAGTTTTTTACCGCTCCTTCTGTTGTTTCAGTTCTTTCTGTATTTTGTCTGCCCTCTTCCATGGGGGAAGCCCACGGGTTAGGTGGCAAAGCTGACTTGGAAAAGAATCGGTCTGTCATGTTCTACAGACTTTGCCTCTGTCTTCCCCTGTCTCTGGCTTTCTGTTCTCTGAGCCCTCTTTATCTTTCTTCCGTGGTCTGGTCTTCCTGTTCTGACTTTGCCTCTCTCTTCCCCTGGTCTCTGGCTTTCTGTTCTCTGAGCCCTCTTTGTAATCCTCCTGTGGTCTGGTCTTCCTTGCTGTGTGTGTGTTCTCTGCCCCTGTGCAGGATCCTCCTGCTCCTGGGCTGCTTCTTCGTGTCCAGCAGTGCCAGTCAGTGTTCTTTTTCACTCAATGGATCTCAAGTAACTTTTACTCATTTTAGATCTTGGCATGAAGTTACCCATTTCTTCAGTATGTTACAAATTGTGGAAAGAGCAAAAAATAATGGGAGAAAACAAAACAAACAAGCAAACACATTTTATAAAAAAAAACCCAACAGTGCTTGTGTATCTGCATGTTCTGTGAGTTCAGTATTCTCTATCCATGTGCACAGAGCTGTTTCCTTTCATGGAGTGACACTGTGTCAGTTGATGACCTTCACCCAACATGATGAACTCAGAAGGGAGGCAGCCTTACCCTTACTGCTCTGCCCCACTCTTCTTCTCTGGCCCCCAGGTTGACAGGATGACGCAGTTTGTTTTCCAGCTATGCCGTCGCTCAGCCAGTGCCAGGTGATTTGCTCAGTCCCTCTTCCCCACTTCCCAGCTCTCTGCCAAGATTCACTGGCACACTTTCCACACTTGCATCCCTCCTCTGAAATGTCAGTTGCATCACTCTCCTTGAAGTTAAGTCAGGAATCGCTCTAGTGAATCCAGCACTCCTCAACCTTCACACCTGACTTCTGTGCAGCACTCACCTGCAGTGGAAGCTTCTAGAGGGTGTTCTGGACGTGTTTGCTCTGTCACTCTTCTGACTCCCTGGGAGTCTGCTCATGCCACAAGTCTTGCAGGCTGCGGTAGTGCTCAAACTACTGCGTGAATCCTCACTGTCCTCATATTCAGGTTGCTAGTTTCTTGGCCTTCTTGTCCATGGACCTTTCTCTTTCGACCTCTTCAGCAAAGGCTGATTGGGCAGCTGTTTTCACCACTCTCCGCCCTTCAAAGGATTGGGGGCCCATGTTTTCCTCATGACTGCTTCTCAGGGATACAGTGCATTCAGCTGCTGTCAAGGAGGCCAGGAATCCCAGACTGGGTCTAGCTTGGGACGTGTTCGTAGTTCTGTCTGTGTTATGACTGAACCCTTTAGGGAAACCCCTTTTAAACATTTCACCTACGAAACAGATTTCCTAAGCATTTTTGCATCCTGCCAGAGATACAGCAAGATGCACACTCAGAGAAATCAGCCTGACTCGCCTTGGCTTAAGGCTATGTCAGGCCAGTTGACATAGGCTAGAACACCAATGCTACATCAAAATGTTACGCTCTGCACAGCTTTGCAGGGATTGTCTTCAGTTGTGACAAGTTCCTAGCAAAACATTATCAGTCTTCAAAATCCCCTGAAGTCAGAGTGTGGCTCCCACGTGGCGGGGTTAATCAGAAACGGTCACACGCGTAATGTTCTCATCCCCAGCTGATACATTTGTACAATAGTGTTCAAGTAATTCGGCTGTTCGGATGATCCCTGGAGTCTTTTAGCCAAGGTACGACAACAACAACAACAGCCTGATGATATTGTTTCTAAACCAGATGGCTGAGTCACATTTTGCTGTCTTCAGGAGTTCTTAGCCCCAAACCAATCCCCCGGTGACTGGGTGACCCACCCCACATCGTTCACATCAAGCCCCTCACCAGTCCTGCCAGTGAGGACCATGCTGTCTAACCCATCCAAGGACCCATTTGAGATGATCTTATTCATACAGTCGCCACTGTCTGCTGACCTTTGGAGCGAGTTACGTTTGAGACATCACGTGCTCAGGCATCTCTTTGTGCCTGGCAGAAATGGGTGAAACTGCCTACTGTAGGTCAGGTTTGGGATTGGCTGTCCCTGCACCTCATGAGGTGTGGGCCTCATTAGCTTTCTTTAACACTGAGGACCTGCATGGAAATTGAAGCAACGGATGCAGCCTTCTGGAACTCATTATGCACAGTCACTTTTTTGTCTTGCTTCAGAGAGAATGGTTCCAAGGGAATGGCTTCTGCACTGGTTGTTCAGCAGCTTTGTTTGCAAGATCCTTCTCCTCAAGATTGTAACCAGGTGAATCCTCTATCCTTGAAGTGCCATTCTGCACTCATGAGTCATGATAATAAAATAAAAAGGTTTTCCCTGTGGATAAACATACTTATGTGAGTCATGTCAAATCCCTGCTCAAACTCCCCACTTGCTCTTGGTGTTCAGATCTCTATTCTCTCGTTCTTGCAGTCCTTCAGCAGTTTGCCTCAAAATCCTGTGTGTATAAAACTGCCTTTTGTGGTGGTAGCCAGTACTTGTCAGCAGGTTCACTGGTTTTGCTGTTAGCGGAGCAAATTTTGAAGTTGTGAGTGATTGCAGGTATGTTTATTAAACATAATTTTAGGAAGAAGATTTCCCTTTACTACCCTTTATTATTTTTGCATGTCCAACCCAAACACATTTTCATCTGAAGATCATTGTAATTATGTAAAACCAGCATGTGTGAAACGTGCATATATGTGCTTGTTTAAGGGGTACAGTCACCGTCACAGTACCAGGATCCTTGGAAAGAATGTGTTGAATATAATAGTGACTAGATACACAATCGCTTTCATTGAAAGATAGGAAATTTCCTTATGGAGAGTTTGTTGTAATGATCTGGCTGCCAGCTATCTTGAATCTTTGGAACTTTTAGACTGCTGTTACGAAAGTATGCTTTTTAGAAACTTATGTAAAAGAAAAAATATATTGATACAAAGAAAGGAAATACACCACCTGCACTGACCAGTTGATGTTCATTGTTCTCGAATGAACATTCAGCACTTGAACGCAAGTATTGTTACTTCATTTGAGTCTGTATTCTATTCTCTCCGTCTGTATTTGATGTGGATATCAACAGGAAACGGAGAGTGAGCACAGACAAAGTGGGTGTTAGATGGCACAGGGATCTCTCAAGGGTTGGTGGGTGTGGACACCACTGGCTCACTGAAGCAATCACCATGACCCTGTCCTTTCCCATAGTTGTGCTACCAGCCCTGTTTTCAGTGTTTGTCATGGTCAGTGGGGACTGGCTGTACACAACCCATGTCCCTGCTTCTTTTGGCATCAAATTAGCAGTTCATTTCCCATGCTCTTTAACCCTATCAGCATTATTATCTCATTTACAACAACCATAATTATTATGTACAATCAGATGCAGTTTCTTTTTGCCTTGCAAAATTTTCTGGTTTTTAACCAAAGAAAAAGGAATTGTATTACTCTAGCATCTGATCAGCTTGGTCCATTTCAGTAGAATGGCTGGAGCTGTTATCACATCCAAGTCTTATCCATGTTGTTTTCTTTTCAACCAATGAAAATGTATTAGTACAGGGGCATTAATACAAATTTTAGCAAAGTAGAAGAGCAAGCATCAATGTCATTTATTTTTCATTAATAAACACTGCCTTGCACTCCTCAAGTGTGCTTTTAAGTTTACATATCATCTGTGAGAGAGACAGAGAGAGTGGACTGTGGAGTGTCCATGTCTCTGTTTTTGTGTTCACACTACTGGTTTTTTTTCTTTCAGTCTTCATGTTCTTCACTGTCATTTTCAACAGATTTGTGCTTTTCAGAACCATAAAATCACTATGCATCCCATTTAAGAAACTAGTGACTGGAACAAAGCCATTCTCTACTATCATTTCATTGCCTAATGTCTGGCACTGACACTGTCTGACCAGCTTATTTGGCTTTACCTTCCCTGGAGTTGTAGCGGAAGAAGAAAAGTGTTGTTTGCTGATCAGAGTTCCGTTGTGCATGTTGAAGGCATTTACTATTTACTGTTGATCCAGTCAGCTCTCTGTTTGCCACTTGTTCACATATTTACTTTTATTCACTTTCAGTTCATCACACTTTGTCAATGTCACTTCTGATTCAAACTGTCAAGTTTTGAAACGCACACAGGGTTGTTTGTGCACAAGCATAGGCTATATGCAGGCAGTGAACCGACTTCACTGAACAGAGAACAAGTTTGTATATGAGGTTACCTGAAAGGAAAGCTCACCAACTGAACAATTCTCTCATGCTGTGCGGTCATTTTGTTGCCTGTAATAAGTCTATGATGTTTACAAGTAAACAGGACTCCAACAAAAAAGGGAAAGAGTGGAAAAGCAAGAAGAGTGTGTTTTTCTTCACCCTTCCCTGTCCATCTTCATGTTTCTTAACATCTCTAAAAGCCTGTGTCTTTAAATTTACCTTGCCCTCAGAATGGTTTTCTTGACGTGGTTTGTGTTCGCTTGTGGACTAATGCTCTGAGCCTGTCTTTTTTTCATCAGTGCGACAGAGACAGTTGGTGGTGTAGTTGTTGTTGCTGTTACCATTTTCTTCTTAACGATTTTGATCAAATTTGCATGATTTTTGTATGTGCATGTTGATGTTCATAGTCCTGATTTGTCGCAGAGATTGGAGGCTGCAGTAAAAATAATTTGTTGACTGTTTTTTACGTGGTGATACAAAAATGCTGTTACACACTGTTTGGTACATGCACTGGTGATCTGAACATAATTGGTTTTGTCTTTTTTATACTGGCAGTTCGCTACCTGATTTTCTTCTGCTGGCTGTTGAAACTTTAAGTATTTTTCTGGGTTTATATCAACAACTTTGAATTTGTGTGGTGTGTGTGTGTGTGTGTGTGTGTGTGTGTGTGTGTGTGTTTTGCTGCAGATCGGTCATATTTAGCTGAGATTATACACATATGTGTGTCTTTGTTGCTGTAAAAGCATACCTTATTTTGACAGTATATGTTCATGTTTTGTACTACCAATGGGGTATGAACAAGCAGTGTCTTAGACTGCTAATGTGAATATTTGCCTGTTTTCTCTTTTTTTTTTTTTTTTTTTTTTTTTGTTGGCTTCATTTGCTTATTTGATTCTCATTTTGTTTCCTTTTCCCCATATATGATAAAAACACTTTGTTCCTTGAATTGTCAGCAGCTACAGATGCCCGATACGTTAGGAACAGCAATAGCTTTGTCTTGTCTGGCTATTTGAACAAGTATTTCCAGCTTCAAAAGAGCAGATGGGTTTACTTAGTGACATTGTATGCTATGGTAGACAACTAATGACCCAGGAGTTTCATCCACATTAGGCATATTCAACCTTTTTCTGAGATTTGTCTATCTCCTTGGCAGTAAGTAACCCCCTCTCTTTCTAAATTTTGCTTCATTTTCTGCCCTCAGTCACTCTGTTTTGAAACTTAACATTTTCTGAGAGGTTTTGGATAGATTTAAATGAAACAAAACAAAGCAACAAAAACAGAAAGCCTGGCATCATATTGAATAATGCTGAACAAGCTACAGCAGTTTACTAGTTCTGGCCTGGTTCAACACAAAACTGACATAAGTCTGTAGCCCAAAGTGCTTCGTCCATTGTATAGAGGAATGTCATGTAAGGAAATCTGTGGTGACAATAGAATTATGCAGTTCTATGTCCAAGTATTTTTACTGCTGTTGGTGACAGCATAGAGAGCTGCTGTTGGTGATACTTGTTGACATTTACAGAGACCGACGAAGGTGACAATCTGTAATCCAAAAAGGGATCATAAACAATATGCTGCCCTTTCTTTCCAGAATTAAAGAAAGGAGGAGATACCCAGTCATATGACTTTCAAAGTATTCAGCCAAGGGTGAGTGCACTGGTCTTGTTTTTGCAGTGATGTTTATCGCCATGTGAGAGTGAACAGATAAAGTTACTAGTAGGTTCTGGAGGCAGAAGAGACTGGCAAAATGGTGCTGACAAATTTACTGAAGAGCGGCAGCTGGTGACTCTGATAGAGGCAGTGAGAACAATATGGTGAACTGGTTGGTGACCGTGATTTCTCTTGACTTTTGACACAAAGATCAAACCATGACAGCTGGCTGTCCAGGCAGACTGGCGTTACTCTAGGCCAGGTAGAGTCGCACAGCGAGCAGCGACCTGGGTAGGCTGATGGGAGAAATGATAGGACTGGCCTTCCTGT
>JADBJO010006459.1:85000-92500 GCA_016801955.1 Conus betulinus | reverse complement strand
ACAGATGCAAAACATTGTAAGGAAATCAGAACCACGACAGAGGCACAGAGACATCGTCAGGAAATCAGAACCCCAACAGATGCAGACATTGTCGGGAAATCAGAACCCCAACAGATGCAGAGACATTGTCTGGAAATCAGAACCCACAACAGATGCAGAGACATTGTCAGGAAACTCAGAACCACGACAACTGCAAAATACTGTAAGGAAATCAGAACAACAACAGATGCAGAGACATTGTAAGGAAACCAACCACAACAGATGCAAAGACATTGCAGGAAAATCAGAACCACGACAGATGGACAGACATCGTCAGGAAATCAGAACCCCAACAGATACAGACATTGTCGTGAAATCAGAACCCCAACAGATGCAGAGACATTGTCGGGAAATCAGAACCGCAACAGATACAGAGACATTGTCGGGACATCAGAACCCCAACAGATGCAGAGACATTGTCGGGAAATCAGAACCCCAACAGATGCAGAGACGTTGTCAGGAACTCAGAACCACGACAGATGCAAAACATTGTAAGGAAATCAGAACAACAACAGATGCAGAGACATTGTCGGGAAATGAGAACTCCAACAGATGCAGAGACATTGTCGGGAAAATCAGAAAAAAGCGACAGATGCAGAGACATTGTCAGAAAAATCAGAACCCCAACAGATGTAGAGAGACATTGTCACGAAAATCAGAGCCACGCGACAGATGCACAGGCATTGTCGGATAATCAGATGCGCAACAGATGCAGATAAATTGTCAGGAAAATCAGAATCACAACAGATGCAGAGACATTGCAAGGAAACCAGAACCACAAACGGATGCAGAGACATTGTCAGGAAAATCAGAACCACGACAGATGCAGAGATATTATTAGGAAATCAGAACCACAACAGATGCAGAGACATTGTCTGGTACTCAGAACCCCCGTAGATGCAGAGACAAGTCAGGAAATCATCAGTTGTGTGCTATATAAGCCTCTACCCAATGCGGAAAAAAAAAAAAAACAGGCAAAGCCCAAACACGAAATGATTTTTATTGCTCGATCCGTTCACGCAGTTCATGTTCACTTGTAGTAAGGGCAGAATGAGTTTCACCAAAGAGATGTTGAATACAAAGGATAAGCGTTTTCTTCTTTTTTTTCCCACCAGCTGGAGTTCCATTAGATGCAATGAATGTATTCGCCACTACTTGTTGGTTTGACTGGCTCTGTGTCTGTCTCCTGATCACGGATCGGCTGTCTGTTGACCACACTTCCCATTACATGGAGTCGAATGATCAAGTGTGTGAAAAAAACGCACACATAGTGCTCACGCACTGGGAAACCCTAGGGACCTGCAGGCTGTGGGCCAGATTCTCTGTACATCAGACAACAAAAATCCGGCATACTTCGGTTACTTGAGAAGGCGGCTCAGGCATCGGATCAATTCTCTCTTCTGGAAAGTTTGTGACCTGCGTAAGCGAATGGGACCCAGACAGAGCAAGGAAAACCAGTAAGATATCGATCTTCTCCCCTCCAGCACTTTGGTGTCACAAACCTTGCCCTTGGCTTCATTATGTCATTTTGCTCGAACATATCGAACGTATGGCTTAGGTATTTCTACTGTCAGTTGAATAAGATGGGGTTCCTGTCTGAGTGTACGAAGAAGAAGAAGAGGAAGATTTTTTTTTTTTTTTTTTTTTAAGTGAAGGACTAACAGATCGCACCACCACCACCACCAACGTCAGCTAGAGGGGCATTGGGCAGAGCAGGCCTCCTCCAAGGTTGAACGATCTTGGACACACACCCTGTCATTTTCGTCAAGGGAAGAAGTATTAACGACGTGCCGAAAGTATTACTTCCCATGTATTAAAAAGGAAAAAAAAAAAAACTGCCCAGGAGGAGGGACGGGGGAAAGAGGGAGTGGGGGTGGAGGGGAAGCGGAGTATTACGAATGGTACGTTTACATCACGACAAGGAAAACTTGAGACAGTCTTTCCTTAATGGAGTCTGAATCCAGCCCATTTCTGTAGTTAGTTCACTCACACACACACACACACACACACACACGTACACATGCTACGATCTTGTAGAAGGAAATTCTGGGTCACCTTTTCTTGTAAATAATAGCTTAATAGCTACACACAGATCACGTGCAATAATAATGCATTAAAAAAAAAAAAGCCCTAGCTGAACGAACTGTGACTTCATACAGTGATGATGGTGAGTATTGATCTGTACATGATTTGGGTTTCTTGACTGTCAAGTCTGATCAAGACATGTACGTCAACACTTCACTTGTTTGTTGTGTAGTTTGTATTATGAACGTTACTTTTAACATCCCTTTTGATTTTCAGTTCGTATTTTGCCGACTGCTTCTCTGCCTGGTTTAACCCTCCCCCAAACAAATAAAAACCTGAAAAGAGTTGTGTGTGTGATCGTCTGGCCTCTTATATCTGTTCAAAACTTAAAAAGCTGGCCTGCCTTTACCTCCCTCTTCTCCCTCCCCCCATCTGTGAGCTTGTCCAACCTTCTGCCCGACACCCCTTTCTGTGTCAATGGGATAGCCTGCCTACGGTACTGCAATGGTAACATCATTGAAATAGATCAATGACTCGTCTGGCCGCCTTATTCACCGCGGGGAAAACGGACGACGCAGTCAAAGAACGAGAGGAAGCGTTTTTTTTTTCGTAGTCGTCTTTTCAACTGCGAGGGAAGTCCCCCTCCTCCTCTCTCTTATGCCCACCGCGACCCCCCCCCACTTCCCCCGACCATACGATGAGAGAGAGAGAGGGGGGGGGGGGGGGGGAAGGGGATGGGGAGGAGAGTGTGAGGTGTCTATGTCTGCCGTGGCCAACCCTCAACCTTTGAAGCGCTTCACCTTTCCACACAAGTGGAAAAGTCCAACCCCGTGGGAAAAGGGAACCAGAAAGATCTGTGTCACCAGACCATTCCAAGTTCGATGATAGGTGGAGGCCAGTGAACATCGCCGACGACCCCCGAATGCGAGTCGTTGTCACCTGCAGAGTGTACCATCAGCTCCCCTTCTACTCTACTTTATCCTCCCACCGTCCCCCGCTTCTTCCGTCCTCCAGCTGCTGCGTCAACCCACATTATTCCACAGGGTACGGTTGCCCCGATGAGCAACTGTGAACACTTGTTGTACACTACAACTGAAAACCCTTCGCCCCTTTGCAAAATGTGCGCGAGTTATTTTCACTCCCTCTTCTCATTGCCTTTTTTTTTTTTTTTTTTTTTTTGGGGGGGGGGGGGGGGGGGGGGGGGGGGGGGGGAGGGTATGTATTTTTTTTTTAACTATTGTTTCACACACGTTTTCCGCCTTTGTGTCCTATTCTTCTCTCTCTCTCTCTCTCTCTCTCTTGTGTGTGGGTGGGGGTGGGGGGTGGGGGGAGAATGGGGGGGGATTTCAGCTTCTCTCAAAAGTTAACGCTAGACAAACAGTTTTGGAAAACGCTATAACCATTTGTCGTTTTCTGGGAACAAAATAGATGTGTAAGTACTGCAAACGCGGTCCTAAACAATCCATCTCAACATTGCACAATGGCCTGCTTGTTTTGCAGGCGGTTTGTGTTCCCTCCCGTCTCACCCCCAAAAACCAACCCCCCAAACCCCATACACAAAAAACCAACAAAAACCCCCCCCCCCCCCCACCCTCCCCCCCCCCCAAAAAAATGGAAATAATAAGAAGAATGAATTAGGAACAGCAGTTTGTCAAGTCCCAAAGATTGACCTGACCCCCGCCAGTTGATAACATGCCAGCGTTTTGTTATAACCTGCTGATTACATGGGGAGACAGTATACAGTATCCAGGCTGCCCCACACCTTTTGGAAAAGCAATTTGTGCTATATTTAAATGTTCTTCATTTTTTTAATCACATTTTTTAAAAGTGTGGACGGGGGAAAATGAAGGTGAATGTTATCCTTAACAGGCCTAGTCTAGTTTCATACGCCGTGAGAAGCTCAGGAGCTTTTAGTCACGGTGTGATGAATTTCAGGCGTAATTTGTTCAGAGTTCTGCTGCCTTCATTGCTGCCGATTCATGCAGGGCAGGAATATTTTCCCTGTGCCATGAGAATCCTGAAATGACCCTGTTAGGTCGGCTGGACTATAGATGATAATGAAATGGAATCACACACACACACACACACACACACACACACACATACACGCACGCACGCACGCACGCACACACACACACACACACACACACACACACACACACACACTCCTTTTAAAACCCTTATTGTGATCAGTCGATATAAAGAGGCGCGCCTCGATTAACGTTCTGTTTGGAGGTAAGAGAGATTGGGTTAATTTCCATCATCGCGAAGGGGATTATGTTTCCACCTGCGTCAGTTTGTTTGTTTGTTTGTCCATCAGCATACGCACATACTTCAAATGAATTTTAAATCAAAAACATAAAAACCGATTATCTCTTATTCCCTTTCTGCTTTGGAGGCCACTGCTGACCGTGACTCCAAGCAGCCTAAACTCTGAAATCTTGACATACACCTATCTGAAATCTTGACATACACCTATCTGAAATCTTGGCATACAGCCATCTGAAATCTAGGAAAATTTGGCTTGGGTTCCTGGTCATGTCGGCATTGGAGGCAATGTGGTGGCTTATCAACTTGTCAAGAATGTCACAAAACAAAGAATCATGCAGACGTTCTATCCCTCTAACCGATCTGAAACTTAAAGCTAAGAACCATGTCGAAGACCTCTGGCGAGAGGACAGAAATGGACAGCAAACACTTACGAATCTACCTAAACCTTCATTTTTGCCATGTATCGCTGGTAGCCGCTAAAAAACAGTTACACACGAGCCACGCCTTTTACACTCGTAGCTTTTGAAAGGTGGAGAAGCTCCGTTGTGCTGCCCGTGTCATATACCATTCGCTAGTAACAGGTTCTTATGGACTGTTGGGACATACATCATGTCATTATCAAAACACGTTGCAGCAGATTCCATGAAAAACCTTGTTCAGAGATGTTCCACCTGATGAGATTTTTTAGTTCCTGAAAGATAGAAATATTCACCAACTGATCTAAAGATTTCACGTAACAAAGATTTTCCAGCATTTGTGTGTTAAAAAAAAGTTTTAATGTGTTTATGGCTGCCCTCCACTCCAGTAGAGTGTGTGAGGAAGTGGCGAGGTGACACCTCTGACACGGCGCTTCAGGACACCTTGGGATGCTAGTTCTGTGTTGTTTGTTTGTTTTTTTGCATACGCAGGCTGATATTCATGAGGACACGCCCCGTATAGGCAGGCAAGGATTAATCCCATCTACCCAACAAAGGGAGTGGAATTTTGTATGTATGACCGTTTTTTTTGTTTTTTTTTTATCCCGCCATTAAGGCAACCATACTCCAACTTCGGGGAAGGTGCATGCTATGTGTAACGTGTCATCCATACCAACGGCCAAACTGGCCTTCTCTTCGAAAGTTGGTGATGGATTTTTTACGTGTGTGCAAGATGTTATGCGTGCGTTCCCACACAGAACCTCGGTTTATAGTCTCATTCGAAGGACTGTATGGGGTCAGAACCAATGTTAACTCCGAGAGAGAAAAATCCCCTTGTACCGAAACGGCCCGGCGGAGATTCGAACCCGCAATCACAGGATCACCAAGATTACGAGTCCGGCGCTCTACCACTAAGCTATTCCGGCCCCCCCTAGTTCTGTTTCGATTTCAATCTTCAAGACGGCACTGAGACCCGGGCATCTGATGACTCGCTTGGAGTGTGAACTGTTTTTTGAGAAGTTACCCTGATCCCTCTGTCCACTGGGCATCTGATGACTCGCTTGGAGTGTGAACTGTTTTATGAAGAGTTACCCTGATCCCTCTGTCCACTGGGCATCTGATGACTCGCTTGGAGTGTTTACTGTTTTATGAGGAGTTTACCCTGATCCCTCTGTCCACTGGGCATCTGATGACTCGCTTGGAGTGTGAACTGTTTTATGAAGAGTTACCCTGATCCCTCTGTCCACTGGGCATCTGATGACTCGCTTGGAGTGTTTACTGTTTTATGAGGAGTTACCCTGATCCCTCTGTCCACTGGGCATCTGATGACTCGCTTGGAGTGTTTACTGTTTTATGAGGAGTTACCCTGATTCCTCTGTCCCCTAGCTTTGTGGCGCTCAGCAGCTGTTCCCACTGTCGCTTGAACTTGCACTGGAGGAGAAAGGAACCATTCCGAAGTCTCTTCAGTGACTGACGGTCACCTGCAACCCCCCCCCCCCCCCCCCCCCCCCGCCCCCCCCGGAAACCTTTCCTGAATAGCAAATGGAGCCAGTGCAGAAACAGATTTCTCCTGTTCTGTCCCTTCCATTGCGGCCATGAAAGCCCAAACAGCTGTCCTTTCCCTCCTTTCTGTTTCTGAATAACTGTCCGTTTCTGATTCTTGGGACACTCTTCTTGAATGATTTGAAAGTACTTTTCTCTTTTTTTCTCTCTTTTTTTTTTCTTTCTTTTTTTTTTTTTTTTTCTTTTTTTTCTTTTTTGGGAGGTGGGGTGTGTTTGTGTATGTGTGTGTGTGTGTGAAGACGCCATTTCTGTTGGGGTTTCTTTTTTCGTCTCTCCCTCACCCACCCACCATGGAGTCTAGCTACGAGGCCAGGGCTTAGAAGTCCCTGTTTTGACCCCTTCCTTGCTTTGGGAGGGATACACGCCAAACAGGGGCCCTCCAACCCTATCCCCCCTGATCATGCTCACCTCCCGGGGACAGACAGCCAAGCACTACAGGGTCACCTTGGCCAGCCAGGGAACTGCCTGCCTTGACCCAGCCCCATCCAGGGGTAGCCGATTGATACACTTGGGCCAGAGTGCACCTCTTGTCTAGAAGAGGTCCGATATATATATATATAAAGATGTGTTGAGAGCAACTTGACTGTATAGACCTAGAAACGTCAAAAACTAGCCTTTCCATCAGGCATTGATGCCCTCGCCAGCAGACCCTATAGTTGGCAAGCAGACCATGGTCACCATGCCCCCCCCCCCCCCCCCCCCCCGCCCCCCCCCCCCAGGACTAACCTAAGTGGATCCACAATGTACCTTAGGGACCACTGAATACGTTTCTGGTTGTTCCCAAGAAAATAACTCATTTGGACTATGAGTTATGGCCCTTGATTTAAGGGTACCCCCTTGTATGCTGACTACAATCTACTACAATCATCAATTTCAGTCAAATGTAACTCATGTGAATGACCAGAAATTCACGTTTCTGTTACTTTTGTAACTAAATGAATGACTTGCCGTCTTTAAAAAGCCTTTTGTGTAGTCCAATATAGTATATTTTGGTTTCAGGGATGCGCTATCTACTGAAACCGTCATTTTCACAACACGGACTGTATGTCATCTGCGATACATTGAAATGATAGAAAGCAGGGCTTGGGGGGGGGGGGGGGGGGGTTTTCATACACAACAATGCCTTTGGGTCATCCAGACCCAATTAGGGCTTCCTAGTCCCGTTTGTTATAGGTACAAAATTAAA
>JADBJO010006459.1:5000-80000 GCA_016801955.1 Conus betulinus | reverse complement strand
TCTCTCTCTCCTCTCTCTCTCTCTCTCTCATTGGTTTTTTATGTTATAAAGAAATTTTGTAACATTGCTTCTAGAGTGTGTGTGTGTGTGTGTGTGTGTGTGTGTGTTTACACCTGTGGACGTTGATATTAAAGTACTGCTGTCGCAATGTATAATCTCGGGGTGCGCTTTCCTTTGACCAAAGACGCCAGCCAACGTGTCTTCATCATGACCATCTGTTTCGCTGCCTATTTTATCCTCTAGCCTAATCTCTCAGTCTAACCAATTTACCATGGACTAGTTTTCGCTAACCTCGAATGCGGGATAAAAAATGTCCCTGACAAACATAATTCTCTGCTGGGATCTCGTTTTCTATAGCAAATGAGCTCTGGATGAAAGAGAGTTTCTGGTTAGCACGTTCCAGTGTCTTCTGGCTCTAAGCACTTTATCCAACCGTATCCATTCAAAAGTTGCTGTCTGAAAGTGTAAGGTGTTTTGCATGTTTGCAGCTTATTCTTTTCTCTTTTATTTTTTTATTTTATATTTTATTTATTTTTTTTTTTTTTTTGTTGCTGTCATCTAATGCATGTAGGATCAAGGACAGTAAAAGGAAAGTTGACAAAGGTAAAAAGAGCGCACAGGGCTTCTTGACTCTGCTTGTCACCTGGAGATCTTTGTGGCTTTCAGGTATTGTAGAAGTCCCCCCCCACCCACACCCCAAGTCCACCAGTTCAACACTTGGATCCAGAACTTCTTGGCAGACAGCAGAGGTAGTTGCTTGGCAGACAGCAAAGGTGGCTGCGGCTGGTGCCACGTCTGAGGCAACCTCTGTGGAGTGTGGAGTTTCTCACGGATCAGTTCTGGCGCCTGCCTTGTTCCTCCTCCTCTGCATTAAGGACCTCCCCAAGCAACTATCCTCAGTCACCCGTCTCTTGACAGATGACATCACAGGACAGTTGACTCACCCGGGAACCATGTCACCAAGTCCCACAACATCTCAGTCAAATGGCGAGCTGCTTGACGAGATGGGGTATGACATAGTACTATATAATAAGTCAGATTCTTTATGTCACCAAAAAAAAAAAAAAAAAAAAAAAAAAACACCGGCGACTGAAGTGTACTGACTCCAGAGCCAGACCTACAATCTCCAGTGAAGGAGACAATTGAAGCAGCTGAGAGTCGCTGTCTCCTCTGACCTCAGCCGGGACGTCCACACTGACAATGGCACAAAGTGAGTACAACCCTTGGCTTTCTTCATCAAAACCTGAAAATGGGCGCTGTAAAGTCAAGGAGACAGCTGAAGAGTCTAGATATGGTCCATACTACAGTATGCAGAACTTCACTGGGCCCCCATACAGTCCTTCCAATGAGATTATAAACCGAGGTTCCGTATGTGAACGCACGCACAACATCTTGCACACACGTAAAATCCCATCACCAACTTTCGGAAGAGAAGGCCGGTTTGGCCGTTGGTATGGATGACACGTTACACATAGCATGCACCTTCCCCGAAGTTGGGGTATGGCTGCCTTAATGGCGGGATAAAAAACGGTCATACACTCGAAACTGTCCGCAGGAGTATCGGCCTGTGTAAGCAGAAAGAAAGAAAGAAACTGAGCACCCTACACTGCCAAAGACATCAGTAGAGTGGAAACAGTACGGCGACAAAAACTGCACGCTGGGTTATCAACAGGCACCACCAAACACCACGGTGCTGAGTACGTTAAAACAGCTGGAACAGACTCCATGGGGAGACAACAGGCGCACAGCAAGACAGGTAACCCTACACAAGTCCAGCTATGGGGAGGATGCTATTAACATTCCCTACAAGCCCACCCCCCAACCCTTCAACAAGACCCAACTCGACAATCCCACCAATCTTTCTGCCTCTACCTCAATCTTCACCTCCTGTAAAACCAGCTCCAACAAGAATTGCTTTCCTCGGACCATCAGTGAGTGGAACCAAAAAGAGTACGTAGAGCGTACTACAGTACGTAGAACGTTCTGTTTCTGGTGAAACTGCCTTCTATCTCAGTCCAGAAAATTGGTCTCAGTGAAAGCTTCAAATCTCTCAACGAATGCCACTCGCCCCGCCCTGCCCCGCCCCATCCCCCCTTCCCCTCCAACTCCTCTATCCATCCCCAGTGTCAGCCCACCCCCGAGCATCTCCCTCCTGCTCTCCTACCTACTTCTCTCTCTCTCTCTCTCTGCTCTCCTACCTACTTCTCTCTCTCTCTCTCTCTCTCTCTCTCTCTCTCTCTCTCTCTCTCTCTCTCTCTCTAACTACCCTGTTTGGTGACGAACTTCTGGACAGCCATGTACATACTGTCTTAACACAGAAAACCCGAGGTATTTTCTAAACGTCATCACCCTCAAAAGATGTAAGTAGACGACAACAGACAGAACAAAAAGAAACTGTATAAGTGGACCCCCCCCCCCCCCCCCCCAAAAAAAAAAAAAAAAAAAAAAAAAAAAAAAAAAGAGAGAAAAAATAAACAAACAAAACCGTCTGGCAATTTACTCCAAGTTCTAAAACTATGTTGTACGTCTACAATCTGGCTGGACAGTCCCACTTCATTAACAATTTACAGTCTTTCCAGAACAATGTATCAACATGTTAGTAAGGTTCCTATAAATGTGCATTAGAGTGTTTCCAACATGTCCAGTGTAGCCGATGTCTCTAAGAGTTCCAAGTCATCATAGGTCAGCCTGTCACACAACCATCAAATGTTAGCGTTGTACACACATCAGTCTAGTAAGCAAATGTGAAATGTTTGCGTTGAATGCCATACACCAGTCGCTCACTTGCATATGAGAAGTCTGCGTCGAATGCCACACACCAGTCTATTGTGCAAAATGCACAATGTTAGCGCTGAATGACACACGTTAATCTATTACGCCTATGTAAAATGCTTCCGCGGATTCAATGTTACAATATTTCCTAGTTGTGGACGCGTGGGTTCAACATCGGCCACAGACACGTTTAATCTTTTCACGGGTGTTATCTGCATGCAGGTCTCGGCGCCAGGAGTTCCGTGGGCGGCCTCTCTTTCTTTTTCCCTGCGGGTTCCAGGACAATGCCTGCCTGGTGGTGTTGTCGGCAGGCTTTCTTAGGGTGTGGCCTATCCACCTCCATCTCCTTTGGAGAATATCTGCATCGGCTGGCTTCTGATTTGTCTGTGTTGCCACAGGTCCTCGTTGCTGCTGATCCTGTCTGGCCAGTGGATCCTCAGTATGCGCGCCTCAGACAGGAATTGATGAAAGTCTGGATCTTGTTGGTGATGGTAACTGTGGTTCGCCATGTCTCAGCTCCATAAAGAAGTACTGATTTGACGTTGCTATTGAATATCCTTATCTTGTTTTCTTGGAGATGACATTTGATTTCCAGATATTCTTCAGCTGGAGAAAGGCTGCTCTCGCTTTTCCGATTCTGGTTCTGACATCAGCATCTGTACCACCTTGTATGTCGACGACGCTGCCAAGGTAAGTGAAGTTGTCCACCTCCTCCAGCGCGTTGCCTTCTAGCATGATGGGGTCTTGGTTTGTGGCATTGGCTTTCATGACTTTACTCTTTCCTTTGTGGATGTTCAGTCCAATGCTGGATGACGTTTCTGCCACTGTTGCGGTCTTGTTTTGCAACTGTGGCTGGGTGTGTGAAAGAAGGGCCAAATCATCGGCAAAGTCTAGGTCGTCCAGCTGCTTCCACAGAGTCCACTGGATGCCATTGCGCTTGCCTGCAGTTGACGTCTTCATAACCCAGTCTATAGCGAGAAGAACAGGAATGGTGAGAGAAGGCACCCTTGCCTCACCCCTGTTTTCACTTCAAAAGCATCTGTAAGTTGACCTCCATGTACAACTCTGTAGGTCATCCCCTCATAAGAATTTCGGATGATGTTGATGAACTTCTGTGTGGTACACTATAATGTTGCAGCAGCTTCCAAATAGATGCTCTGTCGACACTGTCGAAAGCCTTCTCGTAATCGATGAAAGTGATATACAGTGGTGAGTTCCACTCCGACGACTGCTCCAGGATGATGCGGAGTGTGGCAATCTGGTCGGTGCAGGGATCTGTCCCTTGCGGAAGCCCGCTTGCTGATCTCTGAGATGTGCGTCTACCTGGTTCTTCATCCTTTCCAATAGGATTCTGTTGAATACCTTTCCTGGGACTGACAGCAATGTGATGCCTCTGTAGTTGGTGCATGAGCTGAGGTCACCTTTCTTCGGCAGTTTGATCAGGTAACCTTCTTTCCATTCTGTTGGGACCTGTTCTTCCTCCCAAATCCTTGCAAAAAGAGGGTGTAAATATCTCTACTGTGGTTTCTGTATCCATCTTCAAAACCTCTGCAGGTATATTGTCTGGGCCTGCAGCCTTTCCGTTCCTTAGCTTCTTTATCGCCTCTCTGATCTCTTCTCTGGTAGGTGCGCCGCAGTTGATGGGAAGATCATTCTCAGCTGGCTGGATGTTAGGTGGATATTCTGGCACTGGCCTGTTTAGTAGTTCTTTCAAAGTGCTCTTTCCATCTCTGTTTCTGTCCATCCTCACCTTGTATTGCCTTTCCCTCCTTGTCTTTCACGGGCCTCTCTGACTTGCTGAACTTCCCTGACAACTTCTTCGTGGTGTCCATACAAGTTCTTCATGTTGCCAAGTCTCGCTGCCTCTTCTGCCTCCACTGCCAGATTCTCAGTAGACATATTCATCCTTTAGAAAAAAAAATTGACTTTCGTGCATCCGCACCGATGTCGTGCATCTGCACCGATGTCGTGCATCTGCACCGATGTTGTGCAACCACACCAATGTCCCCCCCCCCCCCCCCCCCCCCCCCCCCCCCCCCCCCCTTCGCTCAAACACGCTAACCATGCCCTGCTCTCTTGTTGTAAGCTCAGTTTCGCTTTCAGTCCACACGTACGCCATTTGGTGTGGCCGTTTCATCATCGTCAGTATCGGCAAATATATGGGGACTGTGACTGGACGGATCTAGCACTCCTGTACTGAGGTTGGGGGAGTGGGAGGAGCGTGGGGGGGGGGGGGGGGGGGGGGGGGGGGGGGGGGGAGGGGAGGGGAGGGGGAGGGGGGCGTTCACACACACACGAGCTCAGCGACGTCAGAAAAGGTTTCAACAGGTTGTGTCCTGCGTGTATCGGATCAGAACAGGCATCACTGAACACCACTGAATGACGTAACAACAGCGCAGTGTCTCACCTGATGGGTCATGAGACGTTGGTATTGATTTCTTCCATTCCTGTGGATTGCCGGTGCCGGAGCTGCGGCGGGGACAGCCAGGAAATGACTGTGAACAGGGAGACGGAAAGAGCGGCACAAGAGGAATGCCACTGAACTTTATCACAAAACGGACAGGACAGAAAAAAAAAAACACAAAGAAAATAAAAACTCAAGATTCTCATTCTCACAATATTGTATTCATCTAGTCATCCACGCGCTGCAAAGGACATCATTCCCTTCTCCCAGTTCCTTGTCTCCGACGCCTGTGCAGTGATGACCAGGACTCTGAAGCAAAGGCACTGGACATAGCATCCTTTTTCGAGACACGAGGATATCCACATGCCATTGTTCAAGAGGCTCTTGTTCGAGCAAACTGTCTCCTGGTCAGAAGCCTTGAAGTCTAAACCTGATGCAGACAACAAAGACTGTATTCCATTGACACTTATCTACCACCCCCATAATATCCCTGTCAAAAACATCCTCTTACGTCATTTCAAAATCTTACAATCTGATCCAAAGCTGACATCGATCTTCCCTAAACCTCTCCTCATCGTCTGCAAGAGAGACAAAAACCTTCGCGACCACCTGGCACGAACCAAGTTCAGTAATAACACCAACTCCTCATCCGGAAATTACTCGTGCAATCAAGCTGGATGTAAAAAACTGCACTTTCATTGCCAACATCAACAGCATCACTGGCTCAAAAGGAAAATTCAGTGTCCAATTCCATTTTCACCTGCTATTCCACCAACTTGGTGTACGTACTGAGATGCAGCCTCTGCTCAAAGTTGTACATTGAAGAAACATATCGTACCCTCAACGAACGCTTTGTGGACACCTCAGAGCCATCCAGTCGTCTCATCCAACACCAGTGGGTATTCATTTCAATGCTGATTGCCACAGCCGAACCCATTCTTCCGTCACTGCGTTTTGGCAAAACCACTCCTCAGCTCGAGAAAGAAAATTCATGGAGTCCAGAATCATCTCTCGTCTTGGCACCACAATCCCTGATGGACTCCACTCCCACATTTGACTTTTTTTTTTTTAGTTTGAACCATTCCAGCTCTTTGCCCACGCTTTCCTTTTCCCCCGACCTCTCCTCCATCCCTTTCTCTCTACACCCCCCCCCCAAATTTCCCCATCCCACCATATTTACATTTACACCCCATGTACATATGTAGCATATTCATAACATAACATGTAGAGCATAATATATACACCCCAAACACCATCTCCACCATTCAGGTATGTGCACTCGTAGACACATACACGTGTGAACAATTCATATGCACCTTTATTTTTTATAGTTTCCACCCAACCCCCCTATCCTGACCCCACCCCACTCCCGTGTTTTGTTTTTATTTTTGTTTTTGTTTTTTTTTTTCTTTTTCTTTTTCCCTCATACACACCCTCAATCACCCCCCTTCCAAGCATAAGACTCCTCCTCTACCACTCTCCCCCTTTCTTTTACACACTCTCAAGCGCCCCCTTCCAAGCATGACTCCTCCTCTACCAATCTCTCTTTTTCTCTGTCTGTTGTTGCCTTTTCCCTCTGTCTGCCTCTCTTTTTCCTTTCCCCATCACACACACACACACACACACACACACACACACACACACACACACACACACACACACACATCTCTTTAAATACGTAATCGTCCGTTTACATATATGTTTTCATATATCATAGCCTAAACGTATTTATTTGTTATTCTTTTTATGTCACAAGTCCTGAAGACAGTCTATGACCGAAACATTGTAGATTTTTTTTTAAACTTCTAAGTGTCCTCAAAGTCATTTTGCATTGTTTACAGAAGATCTGCGGTCGAAACTCTGTTTTATTAAAAAAAAAAAAAAAAATAAAAAAAAAACTTTCAAGTTGCTGAGAGAGTATGTACAGCAGATAGAATGACTGCCAGTCATGGAATGTCATGGGGGCTCCTAGCACATAGGAAACACAGTGTACAAGTAAAACGGATTCTCTTTCCGAATCCCGGCCCTTAAAGAGAACATTGAGCTCGTTCTGCCGAGGTCTGATTGAACTATGTGCGGAAAGACTTTGAATCAGGTGCTATCTAAAAATCCACGATTAATAGACTACTAAAACAAAAAAACAACAACAAAATCCCAAGCTACGCTCGGCACCGCTCCATAAGTTTTAAGGCTCACATCTGTGGGGTGATTGCCATGTTCGATTGAAAACGGAGTAGCTGAGGGCGGAAAATGAAGCAAAATTTAGAAAGAGAAGGGGTTAGTTACCGCCAAGGACACAGACAAACAGAGTACAGGGCTAGACACAATGCATTTCGACCTCTTGGGTCTTCTTCAGGCGAAAAACAAATAACATTAGGACAGTGTAATCGAAGAACGAGACACCACTTATCTTCTCATATTCGATGAAAAATCAAAATGGCAGTTGGATGAAAGCCATGTTAGAGCTTGATCAGCCGGGAGAATGTGAACGTTTCATGTCCAGTTGAAAGACAGTAAGGAAATCCTCCCAGTTAGGTTCATCCATTGTCATTTTGTTTCTCCAACTCCACAGATTGTAATGTCCTCTTATCGGTAGATGGGGCGGTCGAAATCTGACTCTGCCTGAATTTGTGGAATTCTGGTGACAAAGTTTGTCCTGCACCCCCCACCCCCCTCCTCTTTTCTTGATGATTTTTGTTGTTGTTATGCAGATGTAACGTCGGTCCATCATTACCACCTTTTGTTCTTATGCTGGGTGGTTGTCAGCCATTTGCCTACAAAAAAAAGAAGAAATATTTCTATTTCCACCATCACTCCTTTGAAGATAACACACACACACACACACACACACACACACACACACACATACACACACAGAAGACAAGACAATTTTTTATTTTAAGAGGATAATAGATAAGCACTGATGTGCTTTTTTTTTTTACATCCAGTCCTCGCCCTGAGTAGGGTCAACAATGCAAATGATGAGAGAGAGAGAGAGAGAGAGAGAGAGAGAGGGGGGGGGGGGGGGGGAGAATAAAACTCGAAAGCTCATTTTTTAACAATACACGCACATAAGCTTCGTGACTCACTCGTGATTTGAGACATACACAGCCTACAAACACGGACGTTAAAAGCATCTCTCTCAATGTCTGTGGCCTACAAACAGCAGTGAGGGAGAAAGAAAGCGGAGATGGACGAGACGTAGGAAAAGCCCCGCTAAAACTGGTGCAAGTCGGTGCAAGCACACGCACACACAGTGCACCCCCGCCAGACCCCTCCCTTGTCCTTCCCGCGTGTTTTTCCGCAGATGAGTCCATTGGAAACTGGAAGGGGCGACAGGCTACCGATGCTGGTGACTGCTTAGACCTGTGGACATGGGCCTGGAAACGACTGATCACTGACGTTCGAATATGACCGTTTCCTTTGAGACCATATCTGTGTGATGTCATGTTCCGGTGATTGATTCTAGCGTAAATTGTCGACACACCACAGCAACTTTCATAGTGTGTGTGTGTGTGTGTGTGTGAGTGTGTGAGAGAGAGAGAGAGAGAGAGAGAGAGAGAGAACTTACAGTTCAGTTCATAAACAGCTTCACACCATGTTGAATATAAATAGCAGGCCCTACATTTGCATCGTTATTGCGGACTTGTGTGCTTCCAAACACCAATGTTTATCTGCAAGCATCGTTGAAAACGCGCCGCCAGTTTCGGATTTTTAGTTGTTTCGGTAAGAAAACCGTTTCTTTCAAAATGTTCCGCTCTCAAAACAGCCAGTCACCTATTGCAAAGGGCAGACCCACTCAGCCGTGTCATGAATACCCCATCAACGACCCATCCACCACCACCTCCCTCCCCCCCCACTCACACACACACACACACACACACACACACACACACACACACACACACCTCGTCATTCCCAACGATTCTCTCTCACATATTTCATTAAACTTCCAATGAGAAGCGATGACTATATACTGATGTTACTGTTTTCTACCTCATCTTGTGTGCCGCTTCAGTGGTATTACCCCCCCCCCCACCTCCCCCCACCCCCCTCGCCGCTTCTAACGCTCCCCATCCACTGCTACAGCCTGGCTTGTCGGCACCAGCAAGGCACAGGGCGAGTCAATGTCAAGACGCCATTTGGCAACCTACCAGAAGAGACACACTGCATTGTTGCCGAGCCACATCGGTAGTATTCAGAGGTGCCTGTTTTGATTCAACATACGCAGGACATCACCAATTAAGCCGACCAGCTGACGGACGATAATTACTTAGGCACAGAGCCAGCGTGAATGAGCATCCCTTTCTGTAGAAGCCACCACGTCCGTCTTCTTCTTCTTTTGCGTACGCAGGCTGATACTCCTGCGGAGGCTCCCCTGTATAGACAGGCAAGTATTAAACCCATCTACTGCCCAACAAACGGAGTGGAGTTTGTGTGTATGACCGTTTTTTTTTTTGTTTTGTTTTTTTTTTATCCCGCCAACTTCGCGGAAAGTGCATGCTGTGTGTAACGTGTCTTCCATACCAACGGCCAAACTGGCCTTCTCTTCCGAAAGTTGGTGATGGGATTTTACGTGTGTGCAAGACGTTATGCGTGCGTTCACACACGGAACCTCGGTTTATAGTCTTATTCGAAGGACTGTCTGGGCAATGGAATCAGAACCAATGTTAACTCCGAGGGGAAAATCCCCCTGTACCGAAACGGCTCGGCGGAGATACGAACCCGCAACCTCAGGTTTACGAGTCCGGCGCTCTACCACTGAGCTCTTCGAGCCCACCGCGTCCGTCCAACCACAGTCACCATGAACTCGTCGCTACCAGCAACTTCGACACACACTCACCACAAATCGAAACCGAGTTCTCCCCGTGAGAACACACTGATCTTCACATTTGTTCAGAGTCTAAGCGTGACTCCACTCAAGGTAGACCCGAGTCCGGACAGAGCAGGATTCACGCAGGTCTCACACGTGACAAAGCATTGTGTCTCCAGTTCATCACTTATGAACTACAGACAGGCCTATACCTGTTACTAGCAAGTTCCCTTTTGGTTGAGATCAAAGTGTAGTATCAAGGCGTGTTATCTTACCTGCTTCGATTGTACCGTCCTAGTTGACCTCACTCATTTCCGACCGACTGGCTACCCTAAGCCTCTCTCTCTCTCTCTCTCTCTCTCTCTCTCTCTCTACGCATATACGATTGGTACGAATGTACCAACGTTCTGGGTTTCTTATGTGTGTACGTGCGAGGCCCGCATTCACACGTCTCGTTGTGCAGACTTATGGTGGCCTCTTTGATGAGCGATACTGTCACTGGCTGCTGATCACTGGATTTGCCTCGAACGATTTCGATTCGTTACACTTCCGTTGACGATTTCGGAACGTTATCTCTCTCTCCCCCCTCCTCTCTCTCTCTCTCTCTCTCTCTCTCTCTCTCTCTCTCTCTCTCTCTCTCTGTGACCCATGATCATGTGGTTTATTTATTTATCGATTTTTTTTTGTTTTACGAGACCAAATCTCAATGCCAGCAGGTAAAACAAACAAAACTAAACAAAATAAGACGAAATCTTAAACCAAATGTCAGCGAACCGCAGCGGGAATCAGAGAAATTGGACAAACGAGTCACAAGACAACACACAACGCGTTTCGACGGTCTTACAACTTCCTCAGGACTGTCTCAATAAAGACGTTTGGTGAATAATAATTATTTTGTCCGTCCATTATTTCACCTGAGCAAGACCTAAGAGGTCGAAACGCACTCTTTGTGTTGTCTTGTGACTCGTTTGTCCACGTTTCTCTGGGCGGTTCGCGAAATTATTTTGTCCGTCTTTATTTCACCTGAGGAAGACCTAAGAGGTCGAAAAGCGTTGTGTGTTGTCTTGTGACTCGTTTGTCCACGTTTCTCTGGGCGTGATCTGACATAGCTATTTAGATTTGTTTTTTTCCGCCTGCAGTCGTTTCACTTTGCAAGGCCAGTACGAAATAAACAGTAAATCAAAAGCGACATCAACGCAGCGGGAATCCACATGGCCCAGTCCCAGGAACCCAACGTCTATGATACTCTTCGGTCTACAACCTACCTTCAGGACTGGTCCATTCTCAATAGTGCACTGACCATTTGGTGACATCATCATTTGCCACAAAGTCCATTCAGTGATCGACCAGCAGCAGCCTCAGCCCGGACTCGGACAAACTCACTCTTTAAGAGGACAGACGGAAGATGGTCAGTCACCCTCTCAGAAATGTGCAGTCTTACGTCGACAGACTCTTGATCATCCGTACCCTCCTCAAAGTCACCAGCTGCAGAGCGAGGAAGCAGCAAAGTTCCTGGGGCGTTAGTCATGACAGAGGGCCTAAGATGGGACGCACAGATCAATAACGTGACTAGCATAGCTAACAAGACGTTGGCTTTGTCGGGAGCAACCCAAAGGTCTTTAACAGACCAGGCCAGTATGGAACACACACACACCACACACACACACACGCCAGCACTGGTGCCGACATCACACAGAAGATCCAGAGGCGAGCAGCCAGATGATTTCGTTATGATGTGGAACAGGTCTCCAGAGTAGACAGTATGGTGCTGGTCCATTCTCCAGGAAAGAAGATGGCCAGACTGACCATCTGGTATAAACCCCGCCACAACCTTATCGCCGTCAACACCCGGTACCTCTGACCACCCGCTGCAGAAAAAAAGACATGCAACATATTGTCTGACGCTTACGATGTCCCATCTCATAGAAACTTTTCGCTGCCCCCCCCCCCTCCCCACACACACACACACACACGCACACACACACACACACACACACACACACACACACACACACACACACAACACATACATACATGCGCGCACGCACGCACGCACACACAGAGAATGGATTACACACAGAGAGAATGGATTACACACACACACACACACACACACACACACACACACACACACATGAGTTTGCACGGACGCACGCTCACACAGAGACTGGATTAGAAATGACTGACTGGTTCAGCCTCAGCCTTCATCGACCCTTCTGGTCACCAAGGCTACAGCGAACCTGTCTGTTCATTGGAAACGTCTGTTGACGAGGGAATGGAATTGCTCCAGAGAAAGAGTACATAACCTATTCTGGAAGTCTAATCCAGCGCTCATAACGAACCCATCTGGCTGCTCGCCTCTGGATCTGCTCACTTGTTGCCATTTCCCAGCGGCTGGATGGTTCCAGACGATAGTGGACTTTCCCTTCTTACCAAGCTCGCCCTCCCATCCGATGGTAAACCAGGCATGAAGCGACACTCAAAGGCTATCCAGTCAAATCAGTTTTTTGACAAATCATACGGATGGACGACGACGGGAAAAAAAAGAACGCAGGAGTTTGGGAGGAAGAACTCTGATGTTGTCACTGTTTTTACTTGCATGGAAGGGGATGGATAGGCAGGGGATAATGGCTGAACATAACTGGAAAACATTGTCCCCTTGAACTTATTTTGTTTGTATCGAAGACGAAGTCGATTTTCAACACGATAAACACAAGCTGAATTAGAAACTGGGCTAAAAACTTCGTTTTTTTTTGTTTTATTTTATTTTTTTTTTTTTTTTTTAAGTTTTTAAAATCTGTCTTATTAATGAATATTAACCTATACGTCGAGTTTCATAATGAACCGAATTTGGAAAAAGCGCCATGCGATTGGTAGAAAAAGACGGAATTCAGCTTTCGATGACTGGCATTGTACTACGACTCCATTACAGATTCCGGTCTGGGAACACTTTCTACACAGGAGCTTGAGGCTAACAGGACGTTACACTTACCATTCACGGCGCTGATCCGTGACAACTTTCTGGAACAAAGCAAAGACAGAAATACAATAATAATAATAATAATGATGATGATGATGATGATGATAAAAAAAAAAAAAATAACAAAAAATAATAATAATAGTAAGCGGTTACAAATGATGCAGCGTTAAAGAGAGAATCATGGAGAAAAAAGCAACTAACTCAACATTTCCGAAGGCTAGGTAGGATACATACCGAAACATCTTCTCTGCCGGAATTCCCACAGGAATGTCGGTCATCAATAGTTTAACACATGTACACCGTTGATAGTGAAGGTCAACGTGTGTTGTGAAATACTCCAGCCACCGACCTCATACAGAAGCCAGTGACACGCCCTTCAAACCCGTCGGCTATTTCATAAGAGGATGACCCAAAGTGTACCATTCTACCTGTACTGATAACCTTTGCGTTGTGGCGCAGTTCTTCTGTTGACAGCTTGATAACCCTAATACCTTTGGCGTACCCGTCAGTACTCGTTCATGTTCTATCCGGGTTAGGATAGCTCAGAACACTGTGACGTGGTCAGTTGAAGTATGTCCAGCTTCGGTACAATGATGGTCACTCCAGCGAGGACGCTGTTCCTGATTTTCCTGTGCTTCTGGACAAGCCCGACAGGTAAGCTGCAGGCAGGTATTTCAGTGCCGGTCAGTTCTGACCACGTTCCAATGATAACATCGATTATCATCAAAGACAGTGGTCGCAGAGCATGTAGTGCGTTTTCTTACAGTGAGGATTAACTCTTGTACTTGCGGGTGATTTCTTTTTTTTCAACCCACACAGGCAGACAGAGATAGACAGACAGACAGACAGACACACACACACACACACACACACACACACACACACACACACACACACACACACACACACACACACACAGATGCACACGCACACACAATAGAGACATTTCTTGCAAGAAGAATATACATATATAATGGGAAGGTCCATTTCTTGTTATGGTTGACTGTACATGTATGGCAGTCAGACGCATTTTTTGTAAGGAGAATAAATATATAGATTATGATGTGAAGACGCATTCCGAGTATGGGGACTGCATATACACGAGAGTAAGACACTTCCTGTGAGGGGAATATACATTGATGATAAGTGAGGCTTTTCTGTGAGGGGAATATACATGATGATAAGTGAGGCTTTTCTATGTAGGGGAATATACATGCACGATGGTGAGAAATTTTCTTGAGGGCATACATGACAGAAATTTCTTGTGAAACAAATGTGGGCCTACATGCATAACAGTAAGACATTTGTTGCGAGGGGAATATACAAGCACGACAATAAAACATCTTTAGCGAGGGAAATGCACACGTACGACAGTAAGACAATTCTTGTAAGGTGAATCTTCACACAAGACAGCAAAAATGTTTCCTGTGAGGGGAATATTCATATGCAAGACAAAGACATATTTCTTGTGAGGCAAATATACAGTCCAAACAGTAAGACTCATTTCTTGTAAGGAAAACATTCGTATTTGATAGTACGACACACAGTCATGCCAATAAGACACATTTCTTGTAAGGGAAACATTCATATGCGACGGCAAGTCATGACAGTAAGACACATTTCTTGTGGGTAAAACATATGGCCATGACAGTGTGACACATTTTTTTTGAGCGAGATATTCATGCTGAATAGAAAGAGAAGTGCAAGAAAGTGTTATCGACAGCCGAGTCCTCCAGTTGGGAAGACTGGTCATAGTTTTAAAAACGCTGTACAATACATTCACAATGTTACGATAGTATGCTCTGCAAGATCAAAACCTGCACCACTTGTCCTGGAAAATCTATATCTATTAAGATCAAATTGCCGCCATAATTTCATTGTAAAAGTGTGCATAGAGTATATATATCTTTAGCATCCGCTTCAGCTTAGTAGTTAACTTTCTGAGCGTGAACAATTCACTGATGAGTGAGTACTTGATCAACTGCTTTGAGTCCTACTGGCGACAGAGCCCTGATCAGCCGACATCACAATGAGCAACCCAGCACTCACTGTGCGCGCTTGCAGCGAGCACTGACCAATTCAGTTCCCCCCCCCCCCCCCTCCACCTCTCTCTCTGTGTGAGATTCTCTCTCCACACACATGAACGGGAACGAGACAGATGGGGAGAACAGTGGGTGGCAGGGGGCAGGGTGAGGAGGAGGTGGAGGAGGAGGAGGAGGTGTGTGTGTGTGTGTGTGTGGTCAAATACTGCTTATAATGTGCTTCATAGTAGTGGAAGCTCCCTGACAATAACCAAACCTCTGAAAATCCTAACTCGAAGACAACATGTCTCCCATTCTCTGACCAGGCTCTGAGGCTCTGCAGTGGATCAACTCCACCAATATGGGCCAGATTCAGGCCTGCTCTGGGGACAACCTGACCTTTACTGGACCTTCAAGCTGGATCCTGGAGAGCAGCTGGAGGACATCAAATGGCTCTACAGCCGCCAGCAGCCCCCTCTGCCACGCCGGATTTGCTGGCCAACTACATCTACGGCCACTTCATCGCCATGCCCCCCGTCGCAGATCGGATTGTGTATCTGGGCAACGGAAATCTGGCCTTGAGTCACGTGACACCGGCTGATGCGGGAAGGTACACGGTGGAGGTAGTCACGACTCACAGCGGGGGCAGCGGGTACTCCTCGGAGCGTCAGGACGTGAAGGTGGAAGTGCTGGGTGAGACTTACTCTTCTTCTTCTCTTCTTCCTTTATACAACCAACAGCATTTTGCTGATGGTTTTGTCGTAGTTTAGGGAGATTGCCGGAAATTGTGCTGTTGTGAGGATTGGAGGGGGGAAAAAGTGTGAGGGGTGGGGTGGGGTGATGGTGAACAAGTAGCAGGGGGAGGAGGGGGGGGGGGGGAGTAGCAGGAGTAAAAAGTGACTGGGAAGGATGGGGGGGGGGGGGGGGGGGAGGGGGGGGGATTGTGGGGAATAGTAGTCAGGGGGAGGGTAAGGGGGGTGGGTGAGGGTGATGGGGAAGGGGGGGGGGGGGGGGGTGGGTTGTTTCAGGTTCTAGAGATGGGAGGCCAGCCTGGACTTGAAGCAGTCCAGTGACTCAGCTGTCACAACCTCCTGGGGCAACTTGTTCCATTCTAGTATGGTCCTTGGAAAGAACGTCATCTGCCTGTACCGCGTCGTGCAGGTGGGAATGGTGTAGCTCAGGTCGGTTTTTGTAGAGCTAGAGTTTGGCCTGCTGTCAGACGGTTGGGCAGGTACATGGAGTTTAATGGAGATGAGACTATGATGGAACTTGTAAAACTTCCAAGTTTTCTTAGTGTCGTGTATAGCGATCTGCAGTGTCAGTGGTGCTCTGGATTGTCAGTGAAAGTCCCTGGTACAGGCACATAGAAAGACCCAGTCTAATGCATGTCAGCGAGTGCCGCGTACCTGAAATCTTTATCGAATAGTTTACTTGTGTTCTTTAAATTTTCGTTTTTCTTTTGCGCCCTGACATTCTAAACATAATATAACAAGACAAACAGTGTTAACTCCATGTATGGTCAATAAAAGTAAAACTGATTAATTTTCCATGGTAATATAAACGTTTAATAGAACACATAGATTAGCATCTCGACATATCAGAGAATGACAAATGCTCGCCCTGTAGAGTGACTGACATTCTCTGTGACACACATACTGATACGCACACAAGCACCTGCTTGAGCACCCACGCACCCTCTGACATTAGGCATCTGAATGATGGGCTTCGTCCTATTGGAGTCAGTACCATTTTATTCGCGTCATCGACTGCTTTTTGCAGGCAGACACTCTGGTGCTGTACGGGGCTGAAAGCTACTGGAACATAGTCTAGGCAGTCTTCTTAAAACACCTTGATGAAAATAAACTGTTTCCCAGGTTGTGGTTTTGATACAAAGATTATATTCATCACACTCATTTTCATGATCAAAACTGATATGCTCATATGCGGCATTAAAACACATCAAGTAAAGATGGAGAGTCATCCTGATGAACAATCTTGGCATGCATCAGCCTGACCATGCTGCATGTATGTGACACTCAGCCTTGTATCATGCTGCATGTGTATGTGACACTAAGCCTGATCATGCTGCATGTATGTGACACTAAGCCTTATCATGCTGCATGGTGTGTGACACTAAGCCTTATCATGCTGCATGTATGACACTAAGCCTTATCATGCTGCATGTGTTGTGACACTATCAGCCTTATCATGCTGCATGTATGTGACACTAAGCCTTATTTTGCTGCATGTATGTGACACTGAGCTGCTTATCACTAGGCTGCATGTATGTGACATTAAGCCTTGTTCTGCTGCATGTATGTGACACGAACACTCAGCCTGATTTTGCTGCTGCATGTATGTGACACTAAACCTTGTTTTGTTGTATGTGCTGCATGCTGCATGACACTAAGCCTTGTTTTGCTGCATGTATGTGACACTGAGCTGCACTTCAGCCTTGTTTTGCTGCATGTGTGTGACACTAAGTCTTGTTTTGCTGCATGTGACACTAAGTCTTGTTCTGCTTCCCCAAAGAGCCCCCGTCCACCACAGCTACATCACTGACAGCGGGCGTGGCCAGCAAAGCAGTGTACGACAAGGTCACGGGGGAGTGGCACGTGCTGCTGACCTGTGGACGCTTCACAAGACTATGGGCAATGCAGCACCAAAACGTCATGTGGAGGGAAGAGACCTGTAGACCACCTCCCCAGCATCGAACAGAGTTTTTCAACATTTCAGTTACGAAAACCAAGGGCTTTTCAAGCTTCCCATGACTTTCTCTCCCTCCCCTTCCCCCCCCCCCCCCCCCCCCCCCCCATCTGTGTGTGTGTGTGTGTGTGTGTGTGTGTGTGTGTGTGTGTGTGTGTGTGTGTGTAGGAGAAACTCTAGGGAGAGTTTGACACCACAAGGTCAGATGTGTTTCCCTGAACTTCTCTAAGGGGGCTGAGCTACAGCCAGGTCATGGCTCCTAAATGTCCCTTTTCTGTCAGTATTTTCTTTCCCCTGGTGATGCTGGCACTGGAACCCGGCGCACCCTCTGGATGGGTTGACGGCTGCTGTACGTCAACAGTAAGCACCGTACTGATGACTGCAGTTCAAGTGCAGAACACAAGAACACAAACACGCATGCCAGAAAGTCTAACCTCAAACACAAGAAACCTCTCAACCTTTCTGCAAAGGCTGATCTAGAATGAATGAGATCTTGTCCAATTAGAGAAATGAAACGTTGGCCCAACACAATAGTTTTTGTTCAGACGCCATTTCTGTTTCTCCTTTTTCCTCCATCAGACTCCATCTGGGTCCGACCTGGCAAGTTCCTACAGTGACAACGGAAGGTTCTTCTTGATAGTGCCCAATCCGGTGGGAAGCAGGCACCTACACGTGCCACCTGCCCCACAACCCTAGTGCCGCCCTCTGTCTGCCCAACGCCACCAGCCTGGTCTATGAGGCCTCCCTGAACATTGACTCCGTCACCTCCCGGTTCATCCTCCTGGAAGCCAAGCAGGAGGCGCTGCTGCAGCAGAACCAGCAGCTGGCTGGCCAGCTCGCGAACACGACGGACACACTGACCCACACCGATTCCATGCTCACTCAGGTTCGACAAGATTTGAATGCCACCATGAACGAGTTGTCCAACACGAATCACGAACTGACGATGACAAAGAAACACGCTGACTGACGTTCAGCAACAGCTGGTAGGAATGCAGGCAGCACTGACTGACGTGAAGAATTGTTGCAACGCTACGGCCACGAGTGCTAGAGACAACTCCGTCTCATGAGCACATTGATGGCGATAAATCAACAAGCAAGAGAGACGAAGAACGCTGTCTCAGGTATCCGGGTGGGACTCAAAAATGTGCAACGAGAAGTGAAGAAAATGGAGAACTGTTGTAAAACGAAACCCACATCCCACCAGATTGCTCAAAATCGACCTTACACTGAGGAGACAAAGAGCCCACATGAGACGATGACTGGCTCTGCACCAGACAACTCCTACACCACCCAAACCAGTATCCTCGCGAGAGCACTGGGCGCCAAATGACTCCAATGATGAATGGGTCCTGATTCTGCAGGACCTCACCGAACACATCACTGCTGTCGAATCCACCCTCCAACAGTATCAAGGTGAGTAACACACATGGACCACACATTGACACATGACTCGCAAGAAGCAAACTCAGATGAGTCTCAAGAAGCAAATTAAAAACAAAGAACTTTTTGCCCGCGCAATCACACTGAAGAAATACATTTGTTTAGCCTTAAGGTCAAAGTCAGTGTGACCTGTGTCTCAGGAATAGTCCATCTCGTCAGTACACCATATACTTGGTGTGTTTACCAAAATGAGGACACCGTGGCAAATCTCTTCATAACACATTGTGGTAATCATCACTTGCTGGGTAGAGAGAGAGAGAGAGAGAGAGAGAGAGAGAGAGAGCTGATTGTGATTTGCCTTTTGCTTCATATCTTTCTCAGATGAAATTGAGTAAATGTGATTTGGTGCGAGTGTACATGCATTTTTTTTTCAACAATCTTTTGCTGTGACATTTTAAGGATTGTTAGCAATCACTCGTTTTGGCTACTGTTGAGCTGCTCTTTTAAGTACATGTGCATCATCCAGTTTTTTTTCCCTATCTGTTGTAAGCAAGTGAACTTTGTAAGAAATGTTGTGGACGTCTCAGACTTATTCCCGTTTTGATAATTGTTCTTATCCCTCTACCCCCCTCCCAAAAACGCAGACCTTTGCAGGAAAAGGATTGCCTTCCATGCACAAGCGTCTCACCAGCGATACAACAACAGCGACCACATTCTGTTCAACGAAGAAATTTTCCTCAATGAAGGCAACGCTTTCAACAGGACCACGGGCGAATTTGTCGCCCCTGTCAGCGGAGTCTACGTGTTCCTTGCCACGTCCAGCGCCTATGGCGTGTACGGAGCATCATGCGACGCGGACCTCATGGTGGACAGTCGCGTCGTGGCCAGGCTGCTGGGCAGCGACAACAGTGTCTACAACCAAGTGACGGGCCATGCGGTCATCCACCTGAAGCGGGGGGAGAGAGTGTGGATCAGGAGTATCGGGGTCACTGATATCGACGTCCGCTCAATTTTCAGTGGGTTTTGCTGACTCCAGACTGGAAACAGACCCAGCAGGCTTTAAAAATGTGTTTTAAGTCTCAGAAATGACACTAGAAGTTGTGACTTCTTTCATTTCTAAATCCTATAAAAGGAAATATAAAACAGATTACGGCTCTTGGCTTTTCACTTTGTGCACATGTCAGTTGATAATGGTTGATAGCAAACGATGCTGTTGTAGGCAGAGCTAGTAACGTCCACTGAAGTCATTTGAACCAGTCCTTCCCCCCCATCTTCCTTCAGGATAAGGTGGCAGAGGACTTCATGGTAGTATTTGAAACAGTAGCAGATTACACTTTGAACACACTGAAATTAAAGAGACTGATATTGTCTGTTCAGGTGGACCAAATAGCAGGACTTGTCAGTCTGTGACTGTAAGTAAAACTGAAACACACTCTGAAAAGAAGACTGAAACAGACTGAAAACAGATTAAGCTGAAGTACAAATAAACACACGCAACAAAGTGAAAATTCATGCTCATTGATACACAGTACAAAAAAGACGAATGAATTTTCAACAAATATGTGTTCAGGTGTCCCAATTAGCGCTTGTTTGTGTTTTTAGTTTCATGTCAAACAAAATTTTGGCTGAGCCATTTTGAGATCATGTTTCTTCATGATCATTCGGTTGATATATGCCGTGGTCAGAACTGAACATGCAGAGAACCTCTTACAGAGTGACCATGATCATTGCATATCTTCTGACCCAGTTTAACTTCGCATGGAGAATAAAAAAAATCTTCTAAGAATAATTGTTTGGAAAATTGAGAATGCGAGGGTTTGTGTGCATGTGCATGAACTTACTTGTCTTGTGTGCACAAGAGAGAGAGAGAGAGAGAGAGAGAGAGAGAGAGAGAGATGTCAACCCAGAGACTTAAAGTTGATTTAGAAATGTTTTTTCGTGGCACGGTTCCAACATATGTCACTGAATGCCTGATGTCGGATAAATCAACACACTGAAATATCATGCTTGTCTTTTTAATTCTTGTCCATGCTGTCTTTTTAATTCCCATGTTCCCTCTCCTCTAAACATTCATGATCCACTCCATGCTTGTCTTTTTAATTCCATGTTCCCCCTCCCTCTAAACATTCATGATCCACTCCATGCTTGTCTTTTTAATTCCTATTTTCCCCCTCCCTCTAAACATTCACGATCCACTCCCATTCAAGGCATGTTCACACTGCCTCGATCTACTCTGAACACTTTCCCACAAACCTACAGCACTTAACGACATGCATAATTGACACATTCGGGTACACACGAACAGATGCATGTACGCAGCATGCAAGAAGGAAAAAATACTTAAGAGTGGCAGTGTCCATTGCTCAGGCTGAGGCTATACATTTATCCCTATACATCTACAGCTGGAAAGGATGTTAGAATCAATACGTGAGTTTGCCCTTAGTTTGGAAACAATGCTGATGTTTGTTAGATTGTGCTGCTGGCTAGTTTTTTTGCAATCAATATGTGAGGCTGCTTCCTCTCTATGTTTTGTAGAGCTGGATCATAGATAAATAAGGGAGGATAAGCATCTTCCAATTTCACTGCAATTCTATTGGGTATATTGAAGGCATTCACTACTTCCTGTTGATTTGATTGGCTGGCTGTCTGCCTCTTGTTCATAGACTGGCTGTTTTGCCACATTTTGTTGCTAATCATGTCATACTGTTAAGTGTGAAGAAAACACACATACACACACACACAATTCCAGACACAGACACAAAGACACAGACACGTGTGCAGACAATAATTGCAGTCAGTGGGCTGACCTTGCTTAAGAGCAGTAAGCACGGTCATGATTCTCTCACGGCAAGCAATGATAAAAATGATTAGTGAATGGTACCAACGAACAGGACTCCAACACAGCCAAAAAAAAAGAAAAGAGGAAAATTAAAGCTGGACATGTATTCGGTCCCCTCTGTATCTCCGACTAGGTGTCAATGGAATGGTGGCCCTGCTCTTGGTTTTCTGATGATCTTTTTCCTTTCTTACTGCTTCATATCTTCCGTGTTGTAATTAAGTGATTCTTTCACTTTCTGAAACAGGTTCTAAGCAGTAGTCAAGATAATGTTGAGTTGATTTTTACCCTTATCTGAAATGTCAGTCACTGCAGAACAAGTGTCACTGCTTCTGCCTCCTTGTGTTAGATTGACAAGTGGTGAACTTTGTATGCAACGATGTTCAGGGATTGTTCCACCATTGTTTAACAGAGTATCCTTAACCTCCATTCTCACTGGTGCTTGAATCAACCATCAGACCTGTACTCCTGAAATTTGCTGTTGATGTATTTTTCATCATGGCCTCTTTTTAATTAAAATGTAACCTTTTTTTTTTTTTTTTTCCTTTTTATATTGTTCTCAACCATTTCTTCTGAAAGCTTCTGAATATTGCCCCCCCCCCCATATATTTCATACATGAAATGTTCTCTCTAAAAAAAAAAAAAAAAAAAGCACACACCACAAGATCTTGAATATGTGGCTGGCTACTTCAATTTTTTTCAAGCAGTTCTATCTTGTTCAGAATATACCGCTCTGATGCTTCCCACAGATCATATGTTCAACTGCTTACACAGCAATCATAACGAAAACAACAACACACTAGCAGGTTGGGGATGGACGAGGGAAGAGGACATTAATTACTGAATGATCTCCCTTTCTTGCTCTTCATCTCTTTCCTGTCTCCATTCAACTTCTTACTGAGCCATCTTGCACAAAAATACTGAAAACTATGATAAGAAAATAAAAACACTTTACCATTTGCCTTGAGTTATCTTGTGTATAAAAACAAAGTTTCTGCATGACATCCACCTGGAGTTCATTTTCTTTGGTAGACAACATACACATCAGATAATTTATTTCCTTCTCCTTATTTCTAACAATATAAACACAATGTACGTACATACTCAAATTCACATCAGAACCATTCTTAATAACAAAGAAGACTATGTGCAGCACAATTTCGCTCCTTTATTGATAAAGAATACTGGTTGCCATTTCTCCAATACTCGCATGCACAAAACATCTCAGTACTCCACATCTGTGTGTGCCAGCACACAGAAAGGCAAACATGTGGACACTCACACATTTAAAAACACATGCATGCTTGAATGCAATCTCACATGTTTGAAAGTGCATACACACAAATACATGCACTCAAACTCTCTCCCTGTCTGTTTGCCTCATTTTCTCTCTCTCTCTCTCTCTCTCCACACACACACACACACACACACGCACATACACATACACACACACAAACATGTGACCTGATGTTCATCTCTTTACACATCTATCCATCTGATCCTAAACCCACTAACAACACAAAATCACAGTGAGTGGTGTCACTATCACAACTGGCAGTTTCTGGACCAGCGAGGAAAGGGGATGGTATCTTTATGTTGGGTGTGCCCAGAACAAACTGAAGGTAGCGCTCGAAGCCCAGGCCAAACCCTCCATGGGGACTTGAACCAAACTGCCGCAACTCTGTGTACCTGTCAACATCATCAACACTGCCATCAGCATTGCAGTCAAATCTAGTTCTGTGTTACCTGTCAACATAATCAACACTGCTATCAGCTATCCAGTCAGTCTAGCTCTGTGTTATCTGTCAACATCATCAACACTGCTATCAGCATTGCAATCACGTCTAGCTCTGTGTACCTGTCAACATCATCAACACTGCTATCAGCATTGCAATCATGTCTAGCTTTGTGTACCTGTCAACATCATCAACACTGCTATCAGCATTGCAATCACGTCTAGCTTTGTGTACCTGTCAACATCATCAACACTGCTATCAGCATTGCAGTCAAGTCTACTTTGCCGGCGCAGTCATCTTGGTCATTTCTTTCAAACATGACTTGTATCACCGATGCTGTTATGCAAGCTGAAATACAATAAATCTCTCTCAACCCTACAAATATGACTCCCTGCCTTCATCTTTCTGCTGTTTTAGATTTACCTCTGAACAAAGACTCCTTCCATCATATCATGTTATTTTTCCCTGCCTCATTTTAGACTCCTTCCATTATTTCATGCGATTTTCCATCTCATCTTTGACTCCTTCCATTATTTCATGTGATTTTTCCATCTCATCTTAGACTCCTTCCATTATTTGTGATTTTCCCATCTCATCTTTGACTCCTTCCATTATATCATGTGATTTTTCCCTGCCTCATCTCCCCAGCCACTTCAGTGCATTACCACCACGCTGATGATTCTGGCCTTTCAGGCCACACCCTGGATTGCTCCGTCGTGAAAATGAAGAACGATCAATCACTTACCTTTGTCAAATTATCCATTCAATGCCCATCTTGCAACAAATCTGACAAAGAAAAGTGACTGCTCATTCTTCATTTTGTTTGTCCTGAGCGTTGTTTATCGTGCCTGAAGAAGACCTAAGAGGTCAAAACGCACTGCTTTGTCTTGTGCTTTCTTTGTCTATGTAGTTTTGCAGAGTTGTTTTCACACTTTTTTGGACTGTGAAGGAGTTGGAGTGTGCACAAAGATGTTTTGACTGAAGAGAAGGAAATCTCTACCCTGGCTGTCTCAAGTGGGGACTGAAATCAGGACTCCTGGATAAAGAGAAAGATGCCTTACCCGCGGGGCCACCCAGATGTCCAGTTTGCTCAGGGAGAGACATTGCACAAGCTGCAAGCCAGATCGATGGTAGTAATCTTGTTCTTGTCGGAGTCTTTGCTACGAATGGATGGAGAGAAGGTGCCACTTGAAAAATTCTATCATGTTTACCAGTTTGCTCCCCTGATTATGATATATCTATATCTACATTTGATGTTATGCCCTTAGTATTTTTCCATTGTTACTGTCCAGGCCATCACAAACACCTTTTTTGGTCGCATTTTGCCAATTTCATTACCAATTCAAAATCTGAAGAAATTTACCTACGTCTTAATGTACAATATGTCACATTTTCATGCATAATCTTTATTTCATGATAATCAAACTGTCATAAAACGTAATCCCATTCAACATTTAGTAGCAAAATATCTGAAATGGTAAGCATTAATGATGATTTATCTATGATCACCATGTCAAATCAGGGCAATAACCATCACACCATTTGTACTGACGATTTATCTATGTACTGTTGACTTGTCTATGTACTGCTGATCTGTCTATGTACTGTTGATTTGTCAATGATCACCAAGTCAAATCAGGGCAATATGAATCATCCATATGTACTGTTGATTTATCTATGTACTGCTGATTTGTCTATGTACTGTTGATTTATCTATGTACTGTTGCTTTATCTATGATCACCAAGTCAAATGAGGGCAATAAGTATCACCATATGTACTGTTGATTTATTTATGTACTGTTGATATCTGTGTACTGTACTTGTATCTATGTACTGTTGATTTATCTATGTACCGCTGATTTATCTATGTACTGTTGATTTATCTATGTACTGTTGCTTTATCTATGATCACCAAGTCAATCAGGGCAGTAAGCATCACCATTTGTACTGTTGATTAATCTATGTATTGTTGCTTTATCAAAGATGACCAAGTCAATCAGGGGCAGTAAGCATCAACATTTGTACTGTTGATTTCTCTATGTACTGTTGATTTCTCTATGTACTGTTGATTTCTCTATGATCACCAAGTCAATCTGGGAAGTAAGTAGCATCACTATTTGTACTGTTGATTTGTCTCTGATCACCAAGTCAATCAGGGCAGTAAGCATCACCATTTGTACTGTTGATTTATCTATATATACTGTTGATTTCTTTATGATCACCAGTCAATCAGGGCAATAAGCATCACCATTTGTACTGTTGATTTATCTATATACTGTTGATTTCTCTATGTACTGTTGATTTCTCTATATACTGTTGATTTGTCTATGTACTGTTGATTTGTCTCTGATCACCAATCAGGGCAGTAAGCATCACCATTTGTACTGTTGATTTATCTATGTACTGTTGATATTCTATGATCACCAGTCAATCAGGGCAGTAAGCATCACCATTTGTGCAGTTGATTTATCTATGATCACCAGTCAATCAGGGCAGTAAGCATCACCATTTGTACTGCTCCTCCATGCCCAGTGGACGCAGGCGAGCAGTGAGTTGGTCGAGATCCTCCTCCCTCAGACTTCCACAATCAGCTCCCCGACCCCGGGCACAAGCAGGTCGACTGCTGCTACCTGCAATCATATGTCATCCTACTGTGTAAACACTGCGAGGGAAGCATACCTCTCCAACCATCAGCTGAAACTTTCTTTGAACTATCATGTAAGCCTCTTTTCTGAGCCCCCAAATCCTTCTTATGACTGTGTTTTGAACCGAAATTCTTCAAGAAAATTTGAAGAGAAGTCCCAGCTCCACTCCACCTCTGGAAATTTGTATTCTTTCTCTTTGATTTATGAGCAGACTAGACCCTGAAAATGTACATGATTCATCCACATTTCCTGACAAACCACTCTGGACTTTCTCTCACTCCAGAGATCTGCTTATCTGGCCTCATGTAGCATATACATCACCACCAGCTTTATAGCAAACCAGACATTTTGTGTGTGTTAATCTTTGTTCCAAATTTCCATCCTTTCACAAAATATCTACTGAAGGTTCCAAGTCTGAAGAGGGGGTCAACTCTGCTGTAATTGTGCAATACCTGCCTCTCGGAGATGTTCTACACTCATTCACACAGACAGCTCCATCTTGACTGCTGAACTCACTGCGTTGGTTCTGACACTTGAAATGATTCTGGATTGAAACATAGAAACTATCTCATCACTCTCTTTCTGCTTTGGAGGTCATCGCTAGCTGTAACCTCAAGCACCCTCTATTACTGAATTTGTTTGAAACTGTACATCTCTCTGCAATCTGATGGTTATAACATAGTTTTTCCTTGGGTTACAGGTAATGTCAGCATTGAGGCAGTTCATGAACTTGCCTAGAATGCAACACATAAAACATTGAGCAGATTCCCTATCCCTCACTGCGAACTAAAACCCAAAGCTAAGGCATACGTCAAAGAACTCTGGTATGAGGAATGGAATGTGCATACGGACAACACCATTTCTTATCATCACTGGTGGCTGTAAAGAATGAACAATCATGTGCTATTTGCGCACACACCGCTCCTTTTACACCCACTTGAATCTTCTGAAAGGTGAAAAAGCTCTGATGCATTCGATGTGATGTACCACACTCACTATAAAACACGTCCTTATTGAGTGTTGGGACTTACATAATGTCAGACACTTCAAAGCAGACTCATGATAATCCTGTTTTAGAGATGTCCCACCAGATGATTTTTTGGGTTTTTTTTTTTGAAAGAGGAAACCATTTTTCACCTAATCTGAGATTTTATGGAAAAAAAAAAATCTTAATAAAATTCTAACATGTTTTCAGAAAATCTTTTTTTATGAGTTCTGTGAGTATTTTTGCTATCTTTTATTTTTTCATCTCTTTTGAGAGCTGACTTCAGTGGTGATAATCTTAATCTGGCCCTTTACTGTCAGCATGGATATAAACTTTATAAATTAAAATCCTCTCATATCATGAAGTCAGGCCATCAGTAATAGTAGACTACTGTTGTTGTATAGTCATACCAAACCTTACTTTTGTTTAAAAAACAATAAAAAAAACCCATGAGCACGGGCATCATTGCTTCTTTTTATGCTGGAAGCTGAACAGTTTGGACTAACAATGCTCACTTATGCATGAGTGAATCATGATCCCTGTTTTGTGTACAAAAAGCAAAAGCCACATAAAAGAAAACAAGATCATCGACTACAAAAATCAGTTTCATTGCATTCCTAGCTTGATGAAACACAGCCAGGGTATGACCAAGGACAGAGGGCCGAGTTGATTCCTGACAGACAAAGAATCTGTCACAGCACCTATATAACCTTCTGTCATGTGACAGTTACACATCATTAGTTTAAAGATACAGGTAGTACAGCTCACTTGCTTTAAAAAGTGCTTAAGTTCCCAAGAAGGAACTATAAGGAACCTGTTCATTGTTCTGCAAACGTGAATTGTTTGACCGCACATATCTATGCACATTTTTACCTTGCCACACAAACATGTGAATTGTTTGAACGCACATATCTAAGCACATTTTTACCCTTGCCACACAAACATGTGAATTGTTTGACCGCACATATCTACGCACATTTTACCTTGCCACACACAAACATGTGAATTGTTTGAACGCACATATCTACGCACATTTTTACCTTGCCACAAAAACATGTGAATTGTTGAAACACACATATCTACGCACATTTTTTACCTTGCCACACAAACATGGCCTTTCCTCTCAACATGAATGAACAAGCCCAGGTCATGTGACTGTCAGCTGATGCCCCACCCCTCATACTTTCTCCCCCTGACTCACTGTACGTCCGTCCTGGTTTGATTGGCATAGAAAGGTTTGAGTGCTGCCGGGAAGTCGGTGACGAAAACTGGGACATCTCCCATCTGCTGGGTCAGGAACTTTTCATGCTCCTTCTTCAGGTCAGCACCCCACTGCAACAGAACACATCCACAGAGTTCTCTACATCTCCCATCTGCTGCAACAGAACACAGCCACAGAGTTATCTACATCTCCCATCTGCTGCAACAGAACACAGCCACAGAGTTCTCTACATCTCCCGTCTGCAGCAACAGGACACAGCCACAGAGTTCTCTACATCTCCCGTCTGCAGCAACAGGACACAGCCACAGAGTTCTCTACATCTCCCGTCTGCTGCAACAGAACACAGCCACAGAGTTATCTACATCTCCCATCTGCTGCAACAGAACACAGCCACAGAGTTCTCTACATCTCCCATCTGCTGTAACAGAAACACAGCCACAGAGTTCTCTCTACATCTCCCATCTGCTGCAACAGAACACAGAGAGAGAGTTCTCTACATCTCCCATCTGCTGCAACAGGACACACCCACAGAGTTCTCCACATCTCCCATCTGCTGTAACAGAACACAGCCACAGAGTTCTCTACATCTCCCATCTGCTGCAACAGAACACAGCCACAGAGTTCTCCACATCTCCCATCTGCTGCAACAGGACACAGCCAGCCACAGAGTTCTCCACATCTCGCATCTGCTGCAACAGGACACAGCCACAGAGTTCTCCACATCTCCCATCTCCCAAACTGCTACAACAGACACTGTACACAGACACAGAGTTCTCAGAGTTCTCCACATCTCCCATCTGCTGTAACAGAACACAGCCACAGAGTTCTCTACATCTCCCATCTGCTGCAACAGAACACAGCCACAGAGTTCTCCACATCTCCCATCTGCTGCAACAGGACACAGCCACAGAGTTCTCCACATCTCGCATCTGCTGCAACAGGACACAGCCACAGAGTTCTCTACATCTCCCATCTGCTACAACAAGACACAGCCACAGCCACAGAGTTCTCTACATCTCCCATCTGCTGCAACAGAACACAGCCACAGAGTTCTCCACATCTCGCATCTGCTGCAACAGGACACACCACAGCCACAGAGTTCTCCACATCTCCCATCTGCTGCAACAGAACACAACCACAGAGTTCTCCACATCTCCCATCTGCTGCAACAGAACACAGCCACAGAGTTCTCTCCACATCTCCCATCTGCTGCAACAGAACACAGCCACAGAGTTCTCTCACATCTCCGCATCTGCTGCAACAGGACACAGCCACAGACACAGAGTTCTCTACATCTCCCATCTGCAGCAACAGAACACAGCCAGAGTTCTCTACATCTCCCATCTACTACAACAGGACACAGCCACAGACACAGAGTTCTCTACATCTCCCATCTGCAGCAACAGAACACAGCCACAGAGTTCTCTACATCTCCCATCTGCTGCAACAGGACACAGCCACAGAGTTCTCTACACTCAGACACAGAGTTCTCTACATCTCCCATCTCTGCAGCAACAGAACACAGCCACAGAGAGTTCTCTACATCTCCCATCTCATCTGCTGCAACAGGACACAGCCACAGACACAGAGTTCTCTCTACATCTCCCATCTGCTGCAACACGACACAGCCACAGCCACAGAGTTCTCTACATCTCCCATCTGCAGCAACAGAACACAGCCAGAGTTCTCTACATCTCGCATCTGCTGCAACAGGACACAGCCACAGACACAGAGTTCTCTACATCTCCCATCTGCAGCAACGGAACACAGCCAGAGTTCTCTACATCTCCCATCTGCTACAACAGGACACAGCCACAGACACAGAGTTTCTCTACATCTCCCATCTGCAGCAACAGAACACAGCCACAGAGTTCTCTACATCTCCCATCTGCTGCAACAGGACACAGCCACAGACACAGAGTTCTTCTACATCTCCCATCTGCTGCAACAGGACACAGACACAGACACAGAGTTCTCTACATCTCCCATCTGCAGCAACAGAACACAGCCACAGCACAGAGTTCTCTACATCTCCCATCTGCTACAACAGGACACAGCCTGAGACACAGAGTTCTCTACATCTCCCATCTGCTGCAACAGAACACAGCCACAGAGTTCTCTACATCTCCCATCTGCTGCAACAGGACACAGCCACAGACACAGAGTTCTCTACCCACCAAGGTGGAGCACTGAATCAAGTGCTGGTCTTTAAGACTGGTGTATAAAACGAAACCCATGAACACTTTTCAAAATGTACACATGGCACAAAAACCCAATACCATCTTCAAGTCCAATATGTAATACTTAAAAAGAAACAACAATAAAAAAAAACCCCAATAAACACAAAACAAAAAGCTACAGAGAAGACCTGCTGCAGCTGTGTGTGGTATTTCTGTATGCATTTCAAAGGGTTTGTGGGTCTGCCCTGCTTGTGTCCATGTCTATGATCACCAGCTTCGGCTCAACTGACGTACAGACCTACACTGACACGCACACTCACACACAACATGAAGCAGTTTCATTACACAGACACACTTAGCTAACAACGGAAGTCCAAAACAGAAAACAGTGATGTGATACTATTTCTCTACAAAACATTCTTGCCAGCTATGACCAGTCCATGTGTTTGGTGACCCACCTCTGCCTTGTACTGGAACTGGTGATTGTGTTTCTCCAACAAGTCCACAGCCTCCTTGTAAGACAACCTGCAACAGACAAACCATGTGACGACTTCTTGGAAGTAGCAGCAACACCTTGTTACAGACAACTTTTAAAAAACACAAAAACAAACAGAAACCCCACTGGTGAGTTTACAATTCAGTGAAAATAGAATTACTGGTATATCCATCAGGTATGCATGTCTTCATTTGTATTCCAAAAATATCAACACCTCATGCTAACAAACACAGCCACAGACAGAGAGATCCAAGATCGGACATCTGAGAGAGGACAGAGAGAGAGAGAGAGAGAGGGAGAGAGAGAGAGAGAGAACAGAGTTCTCTACATCTGATGATGATGCAAACTTTAACAAGCCACCAAGTTCTCTACATAACAGATAAAAAAAACATGTGCTTTTTTCATCTGGCCCTTGCCCCTCTAAAACTAACTAAGCATGTATAAATACTAAAAACCTAAACACTTTAGAGAGATGAGAACAAGAGACTAAAAACTTACAGAGAGGTTAAGTTATCTTCACAGGGATTGAAACCATGTCAGTGTGTGATGAACATAGAAAAGACCTACACTGAAATTACACTCACAAAACCAAACCAAGTTTCATTACAACAATTGAAACAGATGGACCTCCAAAACACAACAAGTGATGTGATAAGCTATTTCTCGCTACAAAATTGATTAGCTAGAGCAGAGGAAAAAAAACTCAGCAGACACAGACAAAATACGCAATCTTGTACTGGACCACTGGTGACATTTGTATTCCAAACTGTCCTCAGAGAGACACAAATCATGTGAGACTTCTTTCATTTCAGAGAGAGTTATATGAAAAACAAACAGAAACCATAGTTTACGAGAGAGATGAGATAGAGAGGTAGATGTCTTCAGATTCCAAAATATCCTCAAACATGCCAGAGAGAGAGTATATGAGAGAGAGAGAGAGAGAGAGAGAGAGAGAGAGAGAGAGAGAGAGAGAGAAATGAGATGGTGATGATGATAATCTTTTATTTCCAAGGATAACAGATAAGCAAACATATGCTTTTTTTCATCTGTCCCTTGCCCCACTAAGGGACTAACTAAGCATAGTGACTAAAACTTACAAAACTTTTAACTAAACATGACTAGTGACTAAAACTTACTAAACTTTTAACAAACACACATATCTTGACAAAACATAAAAAAATTGAATGTTCCTTGTTCCTCCATTAACATTGAGGAAAAGATTAATTAAAAAAAAAACCCAAACAAACGATTGAAACCACACACAAGCCTACAGAAATTGATTACAAAGAGAAAAAAAAAATCAGCACACACAGAATAAAAGCAATCCTTCTGTTGTTATCGAGAGAGAGAGAGAGAGAGAGAGAGAGAGAGAGAGAGAGAGAGAGAGAGAGAGAGAGTTATATTCCTTTTGTAAAACATTAACATACAAGCTTCTACAGATGATAATTAGACAACTACAATGCATCAATGAGAGAGAGAGAGAGAGAGAGAGAGAGAGAGAGAGAGAGAGAGAGAGAGAGAGAGAGAGAGAGATATCAATAATTATTAAACAGAAAGAAAAGATATTCCAACTGCTGAAAATTGCAAGGAATAAAAAAACATCTCACTGAAATGTCTTCCAAAATCTGAAGAAGAAGCAAAACATAAAAAAATAAGTTCAGATCTGAAATGAGCTCACATACACACCTGGCAAACGATGCTTGCATCATCTTCTCTAGAGATTCCTGGAAAAATATCAGTCGGACTAATGGATAAATAACTCTATATTTCCTGGATATGCAAATCACAAAAACAAGGTTCTTTTTGCTACATTCTACCCAAACCTGCCTGCACTCAAAACAAATGTTCTCCCTTTGCCTAAAGCTAAGCAAAACAGATGCAAAACTTGATATCTTTATGTAATGCACTGATTTCCACTCAAATATGCTGTCTCAGTGACACTTCAATACACCTATCAACAAGTCAATCACCTATGACACTATTTACTCAAAAAGTCAACAGCAACAATAGCTGTCACCTATATTTACTCACAAAGTGCCAACAACAGCACAACAAAAGTCAACAGCAACAACAGCTGACACCTATTTACTCACAAAAGTCAAAGTCAACAGCAACAACAACATACATCCACACCCACAAGCCCCCCCCCCCCCCCCCCCCCCCCCCCCCCCCACCACACACACACACACACAGTTAACAATAAACAATTAACTTTTTTTTTTTATTTACTTTCTTGGGGTATGAAGGATCAAGATGATGAGCTAATTTTTACTGGCAACAAAAACTCCTGTGATTAATATCAAACCTTTAGAAAGCATGTCAAATAACTTTTGACATTTGATCAATTTATACACAGACAGCCAATACTTATGAAAAGCAAAACATGTCATTTAAACACAAACTCACAAACACACATCCACACCCACATCAGCTACAAAAAAAAAATTCTCAACAGACTTTGATGAAAAAGATATTTCAGGCAAATAAATGGCAAATAAATCAAGACAAGGATGGCATTTCAAATTCACGCAAAATGTGAACACTTTTTAATAATTCATTTCGTCAACATAACATCATTGGTCAATAACATCAATCCTAACATTAAAAAATGTAACCACCCACCCTACACAATAAACTCATTGTTCTTTACTGTAAAATGTATCTATGGAATTAAACATAGGATCAAATGGTACAATAAAAATACAAGTAAACAGTCATAAAAACAACAGCAAAAAAAAACCCTATTGCCCTCGTTTTTCAGTTTCATTAAACAAATGTTTAAGCAGCATATAACAGACAAACCTTTTGTTGCAATGTTTCCTGTCGCCTGAGGTAGAAGTCCAGCTCAGAACTGCTGTTGACTAGTAAACGTCGACATGTTGCGCGCACCATGTCTTCCATGATCTGCATATTGTGATATCCCCCAATTAGGCTTTGTGTACATGTTTGATGGAGAAAAAAAAATGGGAAGACTCCAGGAACAAAGGACAAGACAGACAAGCTAGAGTGCCAAAATGCTCGCAGGAAATATAAACGGAAACCCTAACTCTACAACTTCTAAGCTACCTTTTTCTGTTCAAATTCTTAACATCTTTCTTTGATTGTTTGGTTTGTGCATATCAAACATCCTTTCCAACAGTTGTTTGCTGCAGACTCATTCACAAAAAAAAAAAAAAATTCAAATGAGAAATTTTTTCCTTTCCCTCATACTACCACATAGATATTTATTTTGTAATGTATGATTCTTCTTTAAAAAATGAAACATGGTTTTCAATATTTTTCAAGGCAGTTTCCTCAGAGAGGAAGAGTTTCTTCAATTTTCAAGGGGTTTCAAGGCGTTTATATGAAATTTCAAAACTCAAAAGAGATTAAAAGATACAAAGCATTCAGAGCTGCTTTGCAGCAACTGTTGGCAATGTGCTTTGAGCGAAAAAATTTTTTTTTCACCTTCCACCAACTGTCACAGGCAAAAACAAAAAGTGACAGTGATAGCGAACAATCCATTTCATGTGAATGTGGATGATCCAGAGACTCGGGCATGGCTAAACTGACAATGACAACTATGATATCAGTGTATGTTACAGAGATGTGCTTGAAAATGATTCAAACTTAAATGGGAATGAGTTAGGTGACCTAGATGGGGAGAGTTAGTTTTGATTTTTGCATTTTGAGACTCTAAAAACTTAATCTGGCAATAGAGTACATGTTACAACAACAAAAAGTCCGAAGTTAAAAGATTAAATTGATTTCTGCAAAACAGTGTACTAAATACTCGGAAGTATATAGGTGCATGAGTCTGCATCTGACTTGGAATGATACGTGTAACAAGAATTGTAATAGATTCGTATGCACCATGAGGGCTGGTTGACAAAGAACAGGGGAAGAGCGTAAAGGCAGAAATGATAAAGCTTTTCCTGGCAGATCACCCACACAAGGTGAAGGCCCCTCACCTGTATCATCCACACAAGGTGAAGGCCCTTCACCTCTAACAACTCACCCACACAAGGTGAAGGCCCCTCACCTGTATCACCCACACAAGCTGAAGGCCCCTCACCTGTATCACCCACACAAGCTGAAGGCCCCTCACCCTCACCTGTATCACCCACACAAGCTGAAGGCCCTTCACCTCTGACAACTCACCCACCACACAAGGTGAAGGCCCTTCACCTCTAACAAATCATCCACACAAGGTGAAGGCCCTTCACCTCTAACAACTCACCCACACAAGCTGAAGGCCCCTCACCTGTATCACCCACACAAGGTGAAGGCCCCTCACCTGTATCACCCACACAAGGTGAAGGCCCCTCACCTGTATCACCTACACAAGCTGAAGGCCCCTCACCTGTATCATCCACACAAGCTGAAGGCCCTTCACCTCTGACAACTCACCCACACAAGGTGAAGGCCCTTCACCTCTAACAACACCACCACACAAGGTGAAGGCCCTCACCTGTATCACCCACACAAGCTGAAGGCCCTTCACCTCTGACAACTCACCCACACAAGCTGAAGGCCCTTCACCTCTGACAACTCACCCACACAAGGTGAAGGCCCTTCACCTCTGACAACTCACCCACACAAGGTGAAGGCCTCTCACATCTAACAAACATCCCACACAAGCTGAAGGCCCCTCACCTCAACAACTCATCCACACAAGCTGAAGGCCCTTCACCTCTAACAAATCACCCACACAAGGTGAAGGCCCCTCACCTGTATCATCCACACAAGCTGAAGGCCCCTCACCTCTAACAAATCACCCACACAAGGTGAAGGCCCCTCACCTCTAACAACTCATCCACACAAGCTGAAGGCCCTTCACCTCTAACAACTCATCCACACAAGCTGAAGGCCCCTCACCTGTATCATCCACACAAGCTGAAGGCCCCTCACCTGTATCACCCACACAAGGTGAAGGCCCCTCACCTGTATCACCCACACAAGCTGAAGGCCCCTCACCTGTATCACCCACACAAGCTGAAGGCCCCTCACCTGTATCACCCACACAAGGTGAAGGCCCCTCACCTGTATCACCCACACAGCTGAAGGCCCTCACCTGTATCACCCACACAAGCTGAAGGCCCCTCACCTGTATCACCCACACAAGCTGAAGGCCCTCACCTGTATCATCCACACAAGCTGAAGGCCCCTCACCTGTATCATCCACACAAGCTGAAGGCCTCTCACCTCTAACAAATCATCCACACAAGGTGAAGGCCCCTCACCTGTATCATCCACACAAGCTGAAGGCCCTTCACCTCTAACAAATCACCCACCACACAAGGTGAAGGCCCCTCACCTCTAACAACTCATCCACACAAGCTGAAGGCCCCTCACCTCTAACAAATCACCCACACAAGCTGAAGGCCCCTCACCTGTATCACCCACACAAGCTGAAGGCCTCTCACCTCTAACAATCATCCACCACACAAGGTGAAGGCCCCTCACCTCTAACAACACTCATCAAGGAGTGAAGGAATGCTACTTCCGCCTCCACCATGTAAAATTCTGATAAGTGGTGGCGCCCTCTCGAGTTCTCCGCTCTAAATGTGGGCCCAAAGTTATACACCCTGGACACTGCGCTGAAACACACAAAGCAAAAAGTTCATCATGAAACTTTATATGTGTGAGCCTCAAGTTACTGACAATGGACATTGTGCTAAAACACACATAAACATTAAGAAAAAATATCAAACAACTCTAAATGTGGTCTCAAGGTTTCTATCCTGAACATACTGCTGAAATAAAGACATGTTAGGAAAACGATCATACAATTGTATCTGTGATCCCTGAACACTGTGGTCCTTGGACACTGAGCTCAAATATACAAAGAAAGAAGATGACCACATAACTTTAAACACAGGCGCAACCTTATACATACTGGTCAAAGCCCTGAAATGTCCAAAGCTACAATCTGACCACACAACTTTAAATGTGGGCCACAGGTCCAAGGCACACACCCTGTACACTGCACTGTAAACATATACAGCAGGAATCTGACCATAAAGCTCTAAATACACTGCACTGTAACATATACAGCAGGAATCTGACCATAAAGCTCTAAATACACTGCAAATGTAAACATATACAGCAGGAATCTGACTATAAAGCTCTAAATACACTACACTGTAACACATACAGCAGGAACCTGACCATAAAACACTAAATACACTACGCTGTAAACATATACAGCAAGATCTGACCATAAAACTCTAAACACTGGCCCAAAGTTATAAACCACTGACACTGCCTTAAAACACACACACACACACACACACACACACACACACACACACAGACACACATCTAAAGTTCAACCATGACAGGAGGAAACTTCTATTGTCACAACCTGTGCGTGAATCTACACACACTACTTCCACCAACCACAACCTCTACATATAGACAGTTGTGTTAATCTTTCACACAAAATTAACAGGAAGTAAATTGTAAAACATCAATATGGAGGTCAAAATTTCATACAGACACTGCTAATATCCCTTTTGAAAAAATGCAGTCTCTTGACGGATTCAATCACATGGACGCCTTAGTTGAATCCAGTTACTGTACTGTTTTGCTAGTCAACCAATTTATACAGACACAGAATATGAAAAAAAAGTTTATAAAGATACGTATGCTAACATTCAGAAGAACACTACGACAACAAAAGTTGAGAATCAGCAAGAATATCAGTTTTTTTTAAAATTTGATAAAAAGTATGTTTTTTAATTTTCTTGCACGTATCACACCTTTAACATTGGTGAGTAATCCACAGCCTAAGCGATGGCAACTATGACTACTGAATTAGATTTTTGCAAAGGATGATGTCTCTCTCATGTGACTGGATTTTGATATACACAAAATGAGGCAGTTGCTCCTCAGCTTTTGCTTAAGTTCGCAGAAGTAGGATTTTCTGGTTCGCAAAGCATCTATCATTGTTCTTAACATCACATACATTCTGGAAGAATGAAAACAATTGCATTAACACTGAAAATGCTTGGTGCCAGTTTGAACAGACTGATACACACACACACACATAAACACCAGAACACACACACACTACTGGAAGCCGACATGCAGCACAAACTATGTTTCAGGCTACCTGGCAACAGCCTCAAGATGCAGCTGTCCTGATACAGTGAGGAAGGTGGGGGGGAGAAGAAGTGTGCCTTCCTGCCCTCCTCCTCCTCCTCACTGGAGCTGGTTGAGGGTTCCTCACTGCTGCCTGCGTGTGTCTGTGTCAGATGACGAGGTGTCTACACCGTGGGCGGGCTGCAGGGGAAAAATGAGCAGACAGTGAAGGCACCAAACATGAAACCTGGGCCACACCAGGCTGTAAAACTATTTCAGACAAGTGTTAAAAATGTCGTTACCTACAGTGCAACCGCTCACAAACGACTTCCATAACTCTTCAAAAACTGGATGTTCCTGTAGGAGGAAGTCTTTGGTGATGGTAGATCCAGGACAAACAATGGGACAAGGCTTACTCTTTCACAGATAGGTGGCGTGTGTAACAAAGTCACTTATTTCAGGCAGCCCTAGCAAACTTTGTCAATATCTTGTGCTATATCACTGCTACACAAATCAGAATGTCTCTCATGATGTGGCTCTGAGGTCAAACTGGGAAACAAGAATGGACCCTTGGATTGTCAGTCCATGTCTCTCATGATGTGGCTCTGAGGTCAGGGAAACAAGAATGGATCCTTGGATTGTCAGTCCGTTCTCTCTCATGATGTGGCTCTGAGATCAAACAGGGAAACAAGAATGGATCCTTGGATTGTCAGTCCACTCTCTCATGATGTGGCTCTGAGATCAAACAGGGAAACAAGAATGGACCCTTGGATTGTCAGTCCACGCTGACCAGTCAACAAGTTCCTCAAAAGCCAATGGAAATCTACAAACAGAAATCAATTGAATTTTAACTATTTATGAGAAAACTTACATAATGCCTATCCTCAGTTAGAGACCAAGATCTAAGCACTCTACCATTGACACTCCTGTTTACAAAACCCTACCAGGGTAGTGCTGACTAAAGAGCTGCCTACTGGAACTGCATTCAGTTGTTACCTATGCCATTCAGTTGAATATCAGTCACTTAGTTGTTTTTGCTTATTCTTTAAATTTTTCACAGGGGATACTTGCTATTTGTGTAGGTGTTGTCCATACCAACAGCAAAACTGGCCTCTCTTTTGAAAGTTGGTGATGGATTTTTAGTGTGCACAAGATGTAATGCATGCATTCACACATGGAACATCAATTTATACTCTCATTCCAAAAACTGAGACCTAAACATTTTACAGCACACCCCATGAAAACCCTTGTTCAGAGATGTCTCATCTGATGTGATCTTTGAATTTCTGAAATAAATTCATACTTTTCATCTGATCTAAGATTTTGAGCAACATTTTTGGTGTGTTTTTTTTGAAGGTGTGTCTTAAAGGGTTGTGTGAATGTTTTTTGTTTGTTTTTTTTTACCACTGTTTGACTTGTGAGTTGACTTCAGGTGGGTGACAGTCCTGTTATGGTCCTTTGTGGTCACTGGGCTATGAGCAACATAACCTTACCTTAACAAAGACTTTCTTGGGAATGGAAGCAGAACCAGTGCTAACCCTGGGAAAAAAATTTCTCTGTACCAAAACAGCCTAGCAGAGATGTGAATCCGCAGTCCCAGAATTACAAGATTGGTACTCAACTACTGAATTATTTTGGTCTGGTATTAATCTTCAAGGAAGAGATTTTCAAACTGTTGCAGGATCATGGCAACACATTTGTTATGACTTGCATACCTTGCACAAAATGCACCATAAAAATCCTTTTCTAATTTAATGGAGAAAAATGCATTAAAGATTGATTCTTGAAACTTCCAGCTGCTGGTTGTGTATGTGTTTGTATGTGTATGTGTGTTTCTGTGTGCTTGTGTTTGAAGCAGATTTCTTTTATATACTTATTCCACTTTTGTGCGTATATGCACATATATATCTATCTAAACAGTACTGAGAATAGGACCCTGCTTATTATCTCTTTGAGAACTCCCTAAAATCTTCAGGCAAGAGTCGCAGGTCACCCAATGAAATCAGCTTCAGGAAGTTTTGTATTTCTGATTTACAATTGACATAAACCACAGTCATAATATCAGAAACACTAAATAAGAATGACAAATAGTATTTCCAGTAGCTGGAGTAGTTGCAGTCGTGATATAAACAGAAAACTAATATTTCTAGGCACTGAAAGAAATAACTGTTTTATGAGCATGCAAACCATGCATCACAAAGTTCTACAACACAGTTCATGCTTTTTAAGCAGCCACTATTGAATGCTTGCAGCCCATAAGGAGAGATCAGTATTATGCAATTACCATGGTATATATGCATTGCAGATTGACTGGTACGCTGTTTGAATTGAAAATAATTTTGTTTTCAAACAGTAACAAGATGACTTTTCATAAAACCACTCAATAAAAATATGACATTTCATAAAAAGAATAAATAGAGTTTCAAAGAACATTTCATTCTGCCAACTGAGGGGAAGTAATCTTGCGTAAGATAACACAATTCTTCTGGTATATTCTAAAAGCAATGCATTATGAAGCATCTTGAGGAAATAGCCATTTTTCTCTTTAAACTGGAACAAATCAAACTAAAAACTTTTTTTTGGTTACGACTGAACAACAGAAATCACAAGCAAAACTGATCTGATGAATTTTTGCAAGAAGCTTCAGACTGAGTGCATGTCACGTCTGCTGACACACAATAACTATTCCATCAATCACACACACGATAACTGTTCCATCAATCACACACACGATAACTATTCCATCAATCACACACACACGATAACTGTTCCAATCACACACACGATAACTGTTCCACACACACACACGATAACTGTTCCATCAATCACACACACGATAACTATTCCATCAATCACACACATGATAACTATTCCATCAAACTGTCACACACATGATAACTGTTCCATCAATCACACACACGATAACTGTTCCATCAATCACACACACGATAACTGTTCCATCAATCACACACACGATAACTGTTCCATCAATCACACACACGATAACTGTTCCATCAATCACACACACGATAACTGTTCCATCAATCACACACACGATAACTGTTCCATCAATCACACACATAACTGTTCCATCAATCACACACACGATAACTGTTCCATCAATCACACACATGATAACTGTTCCATCAATCAGCATTCCCAAACAGCAAGAATGTGTTGTAAAAGTGACAGATCTTGATGTCAGATCTGAGTCTTTTCACCCTGCTACTAGTTCCTTAACATGTCCCAACAGAAGTAGGTAACAGACAAGAGTCACTCACTGGCTGCTTAAAGGTAAAGGACACTGACTGTTATTTCCGTCCTTTCAAGTATATGCGGGAGTGCCCAGACAGATAGCTGTGTCCTCACCTTTTCCATACTGCTATACATTATTAGCAAAACTGTAAAAATGCATGTGAAATTATAATAAATGGATAATGAGTTCATTTTCTGCTAAAGTTTCTTCATTTCATATTAAAGAGTTATCATCTGAAGAAGATTTGCATTTCAACATGACTTGAGTAACTTCTATACCATGACAATGTTGAGACTGCACACACATTGATTATGAAAATTTTCACACACACACACACACACACACACACACACACACACACACACACACACACACACACACATGTGCACACAACAAAGAGAAAGTGGCTGGCATATTCATTATCAATACTGCACCACATTTTCATAACATGTATTTTGAGTAATGTGGTGAATTTCTTTGTTGTGTATACAAGTTACAACAAAATTGTGTGGATGCACAGTTCTGCAAAAGATAGAATTTAATCAAACATGAACTGAGCATCTCACGAAATAAGATGACAGGGCAATCATAATTTAGTCATGTAATGATATTGATGATGATGATGATGATGATGATGATGATGATGATGATGACAATGATGATGATGATGATGATGATGACAGTGATGATGATGTAGATAACTTACCTCAACCTTGAATACTTCTCCCTCCTTCACAATCATTGGAGGTCAAAATAGGGTGTGCACAAACAGGTATCCATTTTCCTGCATCAGATCAGATGTTTCACATCCTTTAGACTTTTGAAGGTGTGAAGTATGGAACTAATGTAAGTTATAAAGTACAAACAATTTTCTATAAAAGTAACAAAAGTTAACTTCACCTTCAATGTCAAAATCTGACGCTTTTAATGCTGATCACACTAAGTATCACAATACGACCGGAGGCTGGAAATTGAAACTTGTTACTGAATTCTGCATTTTGACATACATAAAGCAGCATTTCATTTGAAAAGTAAAACAACTTGGGACACATGTCCAACCTTGGGGAAAATCAAAAGGAGATTTTGATAATCTACAGGACAAAGTGATGGATGCTTTGGAAAAAGTTTAGTATCATTCAAAACATGTCATCACAGGTATCTCCTTGATCATCTGTTGATAGCCTATGAACCTCGACATTTTATAATTTTTTCTATTTCGATGCCACTGTACATACACTGATACATATCAGCCTGTCTACTTGTCTGTCAGCATATCCCACCCCCTGCGAGAGTGAGTGAGTGTGAATGAGTGAGTGTGAGTGAGTGTGTGTGAGTGAGTGAGTGTGAGTGTGAGTGCGAGTGCGAGTGAGTGTGTGTGTGTGTGTGCGTGCGTGCGTGCGTGCGTGCATGCATGCGTGTGTGCATGTGTGTGTGTGTGTGTGTGTGTGTGTGTGTGTGTGTGTGTGTGTGTGTGTGTGTGTGTGTGTGTGTGTGTGTGTGTGTTGTGCACACATGTGTGTGTGATATCAATCTTTTTGAACCATTTTGATTTTCTGTGCTTGATTTTTTGTTTTCATATTTTGTGATGATTGTATATTCCGTAAATCTTTACACTTTGTATTTTTTTTTTTCTTTTGAGAGGGCATAGTGTAAAGAAGCTTTCAACTTATCCATTCACTCTCAATAATATTTCAGTATTGATCTGTATTCGGAAAAAGAGCTTTTTCACAACTCTGGTACACTTTCACTAAAACACAACAAGAACAACAACAAACAAACTAAAAACATCAAGGTCGATTGTTACTGGTAAGTCATACAAAAACAGAAATGAATCATTACACTTCTTTCAAAATGACACCTTGTCACTTTAATTTAGTTTAAAAGTTAGATTTGAACTCAAAAGAATCTTGTTTCTACTGGACTGACCAGCTGATATGGACTGGACTTCAAGCTTGTCACGCCTTGTGGCTGTCATGCACATCTGGTGATGATTCCCTTATTCCAGGTGCGTGACTACAGGACAACAAGATTGTCTTTTACAGGGAAACCGGGTTTACTACACCCAGCAGTTCTCCCCAGTAGTTAAAACTCGGCATACACTGCTAGGCTATCTTCTTCAGTGGCACAGTTTGGAGCAGAACATCAAAGTTAATTCTGTTGAAGAGAATACCTTTCTTGCCAAAGTAAAACAGTAAAACACTATGAAAGAGTAATAAGCTACAGACGTGCTGGGTTGAAATAGTTTTTTCAGTCCTTACAATCAGACAGTTCGTTAAAACTTGGTATCAGACATTGACTGCTATGTCTGACCTGGCCAAAATTGTGGAGACATGGTGCAGATTCAAACAAAAACAGTTTGGACATTTTTAAAAGCTGTTGCTTAAGTGTCAGATGTCCGATGCTGAAATAAATCACAGAATACAATTTTCTCCTGCATGTCATTTCTAAACGTATCTTTATTTTACAAAAAAAAAAAAAAAAAAAAAAAAAAATCACACAAAAATTTATCTGACACACTTATGACCTCAAAATGAATAAAACATGACTTATACATGCATGGAATTCTGCCAAAAGGATAGCTGAAGAAATAAAAGATTCATATAAAACTATGAAATAGTTTGTTCATATCCAACATTTTTTGCCAATATTGAGCTAACATTTTTGTTATAAGTTAACATGTTCAGATCAATGTTGACTGATTTTTTCCCCCTTGTTTTCCAAGCTACCTTAGAGGCACTGTTCCCATTCCATTCACTCAGCTTCTGGCTCCCTGAAATGCAACCACAGCCAAACTCATTCCCTAGGCACAAGTGGTCCTACAGACGCTATCAACAGCAGGCCACCAAAGGACAACCCGGTGGAGAAGACACGGCACTGCCTCCAGGCCCTATGATGGTGTTCAGTGTTGTCTACATATGCACTGCCCTGCCTCCAGTCCCTATGATGGTGTTCAGTGTTGTCTACATATGCACTATGCACTGCCTGCCTCCAGTCCCTATGATGGTGTTCAGTGTTGTCTACTACATAGGCACTGCCCTGCTTCCAGTCCAGTCCCTATGATGTGTTCAGTGTTGTCTACATATGCACTGCCCTGCCTCCAGTCCCTATGATGGTGTTCAGTGTTGTCTACATATGCACTGCCCTGCTTCCAGTCCCTAGTCCCTATGATGATGTTCAGTGTTGCCTGACATACGCCAAACATCACCTATTATGCCCCCTTCACACAACCATGGTGACTGGACATCCCCCTCCACAGAAATGTCCATGCAACAACTATCCCTTTATCCCTTGAATAATTTGACTTCCAGACACTGAATGACAGTCCATACAACAACTATCCCTGAATTACATTTAAACTTCCAGACACTGAATACAGTCCATACAACCCTTTTAAACCCACTTTAAACAACTTCCAGACACACTGAATACAGTCCATACATCAACTATCCCTTTAAACTTCCAGACACTGAATACAGTCCATGCAACAACTATCTCTTTAAACTTCCAGACACTAAATACAGTCCATGCAACAACTATCCCTTTAAACTTCCAGACACTGAATACAGTCCATACATCAACTATCCCTTTAAACTTCCAGACACTGAATACAGGCCATACATCAACTATCCCTTTAAACTTCCAGACACTGAATAAGTCCATACATCAACAATCCCTTTAAACTTCCAGACACTGAATACACCCATACAACAACTATCCCTTAAAACTAGACACTGAATACAGTCTATACAACAACTATCCCTTTCAACTTCCAGACACTGAATACAGTGATGTGAAAAGAGGAACTTAACTGAGCTCACCACAAGAGCAGAATATGAAGGGTTATGTGTGTTTGTGTACCACTAGCTTGCAATTTTTCTGTTCTTTTTTTCTTTTATTAATCATGTTCTATGAAGGTAATGCTAAGGAACTTCACCCTAATCCATGACCACAGGACAGAACCCTACTGCAGGCTTCCATTCACAATCTATCCTCAACATCAATCAGGCCCAAGAGATACAGACATCTGCAATGTTTTTCAGAAAATCTGAAGGAGACTCTCCAAGATGTATTCATTTAAATGGATGAAACTTGATGGTTCAAGTCTTTTGGGGCCAAGAGCAGATTCAGCACTGATAATGAGACAGAAGAAAAAAATCTGCTTTGAATCCCTATAAGCTGGACAAATTCACTGATGCTGTTAATTAAAGGGGAAAAAAAAACCAATAACTGTTTTCTACTCTTGGGAGGCGCTGACTGGCTCTGTGAAATAAGCGATTCTTACCAACAGTAGGCGGATACTTGCACATGTCCTGCAAATGTAGAATCAGAACAAGTGCACTTGCACCAATCTTCTCTGTGGGATGCCCTAATGGCACAAAGACTGTGACCTTATGAACACCACTGATATTCTCTGTGGGATACCCTAATGCATAAAGACTGTGAGCCTATGAAGACCACTGATCTTCTCTATGAAATGCTGTAATGGCATGAAGACTGTGATCCTATGAACACCACTGATCTTCTCTATGAAACACCCTAATGGCATGAAGACTGTGACCCTATGAACACCACTGATCTTCTCTATGAAATGCGCTAATGACACGAAGACTGTGACCGTATGAACACCACCGATCTTCTCTATGGATGCCCTACTAGCACCAGAACTGTGACCCTATGAACCCAAATGTGTCTCTTCATTGGGAAATGGAGGTTGTAGACACAAAAGAAACAAGAAAAGGAAGACTATGCCTCAACTCGCTGAACGGTGTGAAATGGCAAGTTATTTATCTGAAACCAGCAATATTCATTGTAACTTCAATGTCATCAGAACTATAATGATCCAAAGCCCATACTGCGCTGAATTTGAAAAGCAATTGCTTGTTCTTCATTTCTGTTGTCTTGAGTGTTGTTAATCTTGCCTGAAGAAGACCTAAGGGTTGGAAACACATCATGTTTTGTCCTGTAATTCATTTGTCCATGTGATCAGGTGGAGTCAGTTCAAGCACCCTTTAAAATTTAAAAGTCAACTATTTCTAACAGTTCTCAGTATTTAGTATTATCCCTCGCTTCCTTCAGTTCCTCCTGGAGATAAACAAACCTTGGAAAGCAGCGCCTCATCTCACCATGAAATAGGAATGGAAGGCGGCGGCAGCGGCGCTGCGGAGTCTCATCAGCGAGGCAAAAGAGTCTGTCTTGGAACGAAGGTGGAGAGAAAGTTTCGGCAGTAGTCCGCTGAATGTTTGTGCCTGGCTCCAAACGGGAAGGTCTGTGAACATTCCTCCAAAAGGTGACTAAAAGGTCATGTTGTGTACGTCAAAAGAGAAGTTCTGATCCATCTCACAAATCACATGCAGCAGGAAAACAAAAAATGGCTAAAGTGGGTGTAAGATGGAAGTATGGGGGGTTTCAGATGTGTGTGTGTGTGTGTGTGTGTGTGTGTGTGTGTGTGTGTGTGTGTGTGTGTGTGTGTGTGTGTGTGTGTGTGTGTGTGTGTGTGTGTGTGTGTGTGTGTGTGTGTGTGTGTGTGTGTGTGTGTGTGTGTGTGCGTGTGTGCATGCGCACGTGTGTGTGTGTGTGTACATGTGTGTGTGTGTGTGTGTGTGTGTGTGTGTGTGTGTGTGTGTGTGTGTGTGTGTGTGTGAAAAAGATTAGGCAGATAAGAAACTAATGCTGGCAATTTTTTCAACTACACAGCTAAAAACAAAACATAGACTATGGATAGGCTCCTTGCTAGTGAGAATCCGGTGAGTTTGTCTTCAGAGAGTGAAAATACTGTGATGGTGCAAGAACATGACCAGTCACACAGAATGCTTGGTTGCTGAAAGAAGGCAGTCACTGTACAGATACTAGATAGGGTGTTGGTGGAGGTTCCGCTGGAATATCTTTCCTACTCTAGCACTACTCACTCCAGGGTCACAGTGTCCATGGACAGCGATGGAGTCTGCCACCAGTTCCACAGCTTGACCCCTGGCTGGACTTTCCTTCAGCTGCCCGCTCACCTGTACACAGCTGGCAAAGGTCACAGCAGCAGGTCTGAAAGTCATACGAAAAAAAAAAAACCCTTATCAGTCCAGCAACAAGTGAACAAAAAACCTGTCCAGTAACAAACAAACAGAACGTATGAAAAGTGAAATGCTAAAAAATTTTCCTCACAAACCTATTTTCAAGGTTAGTAGATGTAGACTTCACCAACAATGTGGAGAAGTCAGTCCTGATGTAAAACTATAATATAATTCTTACACATTCTGTGATCTGTAGCTCAGTGAGATTGATCCTCAGGTGAGAATCCTTACACATTGTGTGGTGAAGTGATGACCTGGAGGGGCTGGGGACCACTGCCATCACTGATATGTAGGAAAACGTTGTCCTTGTGACGACGAACACTTTTCACCCAACCCTGAAAGAAAAAAGAAGAAATTTTACATCTGGTGCATTTTCTCCGTCTTTTCCGTCATGACATGGTCTTGGCGATAAAACATAACTGTCTAACTGATATCACTGCCTGCCATCAAACCTACCTATGGACTTGCTTTGAACTCCAGTCAAATGGAGAAGAGTCTTTGTCTTCAAACACTGTGTTAGCTTATCTTATTATCTAGTAGTGCTGGTCTTCTTAAAGCAACTTTCCTTGTCTTAGTCATTATCTACCAGGACCACCAGTCATTCTTTAGTTATCTTTCATCATTATATGCTACAGACAACAACAATAAAACTAATATCATAACATTGATAATAATGCTATACATGAAGTCTTCTTTCCAAGTATTGTTTATTTTGCTCACTGAAGTGAAAAGTTGCTTAGTATTGAACTGATGCACTTCACACTGTGGCACATGCACTGACACACACTAACTCAGACAAACATGCACTGGCTTCACTTAAGACTTGGGAGTCATCATCCAGCCATGCATTCACACTGGAACTGATGAGCACACATACAAACATTTACCGGGGAAAACAAGCAGTAATATTAATACATGATTCCTCAAGTTGAATTCCTCTTTTCAAAGTTTTGATCAGCAGCATTATCTACATTGTGAACTCCGAGGCGGTTGGAGTGAACATGAGTTCTGGGGGTTGATGGAAAGGGAGGAGAGACAGAGAGATAAAGAGACAGAGACTCAGACTCAGAGAGAGCGACAGAGAGAGAGAGAGAGAGAGGGGGGGGGGGATGGAGAGAGAGAGAGAGAGAGAGAGAGAGAGAGAGAGAGAGAGAGATGTGTGTGTGTGTGTGTGTGTGTTTGAGAGAGAGAGAGAGAGAGAGAGAGAGAGAGAGAGAGAGAGAGAGAGAGAGAGAGAGAGAGAGAGAGAGTACTGTAGGACTATGTGAACGAGTTTCACTATGAGAGTGATGTTTCAGTCTAGTACTGACACGAGAGGGTGAGATTTAGCTTTGTGACTGTCACTGTCACAGTGACTGACTTGTCACTGGCTGAGATAACAGCTAGGCTCTGTCACTGGAAAGCAGAGAGAGAGAGAGAGAGAGAGAGAGAGAGAGACCCACGTTGACAGATACTGTAGATCCCACACATTTTCTTGTCGTGTAACAGTGATGTAATGTTCAGTGGAGCCAGTGTACTACAATATCTGTGAAGCAGTAGCTTTTTATGAACCACCGCTCCTGACCGGCACAGTTTGCCACACAGGATCCTTCCAATGGGAGCAGCCATTTTGATTCGGGCAGCGTGACTTGCGCACTGCGTAGGCATATTCAGAGGATCCGAAGTTGTCTATCGAAGCAGTTCAGTCACGCAGCGTAGCGTTGTCTTTACGAATGGGCCGTAGACAAAAAGTATCCACGAAGAAAGAGCGCATGTAAGTTTATATTTCATCATTTGTTCCATGTGTGAACTTTTATTCAAACAAAGACACACAATGCATTGCTAAGTCGCTCGATAGTTTGAACATTTTTCTGTTTGGTTGACGTAGCCGAACGCAGGGCGACATGTTGAATGTTCATGAGCTTACGGTTCACGAGACGGACGCTTCCACGCAGTTACAGGCGCACTGGCTTCTGTCTGATCAACACAGACAAGTGTTTGAGCGCAACGTTTAAAAATCTCTTTCTGGATTACATCTTTGAAATTTCGTAGACTTTGTTGTCGACTGAACCGTGCAAGATTGACTGCGCAGTGCGTAGCCGGCGGGTTAGTCCTAGTCGAGTTCAGTCATCTGCAGGCCTTCAGAACCACGATCGTGCGCAGCCGGAAATAAAAGGCGTAGTTTTTGCATCGCAGCATTGTAAGCCTAGGAGCAGGGATAGTTAAATCCTTCTTCTTATGGTTTACAGACTGCGATCTTGGAACACCTTGTTCATGCAACATAATTATCAACAGCACATCAGCAGCCGCAATCAAACAACTTGTTGATCACTAGTTCGTGGCCCAGGTAGACTAATCGGTGAGCCACAACTAGGCTACAGACTGGTGGACTTGCAACGAAAAGCAACAAAATGATGCCCCTTCTCTATTTTCCGGCATTCCAGTAAGAGGACCCCCACCCCATTAAAACACAGTACGTAGTATTTCATTTGACAGAGAAGTGTAATGCAAATAGAACTCTGTTTATTGTTTGCCTCCCAGCTTGAAATAAACTCCAAAATTATGAAAACAAAAGAAACATTGTGTTACATACTGCAAGAGTCTACAAACTTGCCTCAGAACTACCCAGATATACCAGGTACCCTCCAGTGACTGCTTACCAGGCTTATGGATCTGGATCTGGATTGGTACGTTACTAAAACATCCATTTACTGGCATAGGCATGACGGTGGGGGTGCACAGCGTGATGATATTATTGGCTTCGGGCTTTTGCCAGAGCCAACTTGAAGCTGTCGACTGACCTTTGGTGGACGATGTTATCATCGAGGTGTTCCACTCAGTTATTGTCTTTGGGAAGTATGAGTTTCAGTACTGATCGGTGTGTTTCAGGAACACAGTAGCACCTATCAGTGTTCGTATGTAGTTCTCCACTGGGTTTTGTGTCGGGTACGTACTGTTGTGTCTGGTGGAGTGGATGCGTCCTGGTTTCTGAGGTATGATGAAGTCACTCGGGGTGATCGCTGGCACTAGACCCTCAACCACCCTGTAAAAGAATCCTAGACGTAGTTGAAGCCACCGTTTTTGGAGTGTAGTGAGCTCATGTTTTCTCAGCAGACCCGTTATGAAGCCTGGCGTGGTGGAGCGGTAGTCCTTTACTATGAAGCACACTGCATTTCTTTGTACATGCTCCAGCATGTTGATCTCTTGCTGCATATGTGGGTCCGAAATGATTGCTGCATATTCCAGGACAGGGAGTACGAATGCGAGGTAGGCATTCTTCATCAGGAGGTAGGGCTGTGCCTATGGCATCCTCCAGCCACACCCTTGTGCTACTGCTAGACACATACCCACAGGACAACCCTCCATCTTTCTTTATCTCAAGCCCAGACCAGGAATGGGGAGAGAGGGGATGGTAAGGTCTTGGACAGTGTGGAGCGGAACAGCTGCTAGCTGTTTTGCACTAACATTGAAATAATAATAAATAATGAATAATACTTATATAGCCTTCTCAGTTGGAGACCAAGCTCTAAGCGCTTTACAATCCACACTTGTTTACACAACGGGCTGTCTACCTGGGTAGTGCCGACTGAAGAGCTGCCAGATCACCAAGAAGGGTCAAGTCCCAGTGACTGCTTAGCTGTGGGATATTAAAAGCGAGCTACAGCCAAGCTTGGTAGCTAGGAATACAACACCCCACTCCTCCAGTATCTCAGGAACATAGCCACATGGAATACAACACCCACTCCTCCAGTGTCTCAGGTACATAGCCACATGTATGGAATACAACACCCACTCCTCCAGTGTCTCAGGTACATAGCCACATGTAATACAACACCCCACTCCTCCAGTATCTCAGGAATAGCCACATGGAATACAACACCCACTCCTCCAGTATCTCAGGAACATAGCCACATGGAATACAACACCCACTCCTCCAGTGTCTCAGGGAACATAGCCATATGGCATTGGAGGGTAGGCATACTCAGTAGTCCCCATGTAAGATTGATGCTTGAGGGAGAGGGGTAGGGACTTGTCTCCCAGTTACCGTTTGGCTTTGGGTTTTATAATGCATGCAGTACAATTTAATAGCTTGAGCCTGATTCTTCTCCATATCATACATTGTCATGGACATTGTCAACGTCAGCGAATGGAGATGATTTGAGCTTTGGTGATTCTAGACTTGGAAGAACACCAGATACTTTGAATAGTCCCGGAGGAGGTTCAATTTTTTTTCTCTTTCTTTTTTGACATTCCATACATTATGATATGATTGGCTATGCCCTTATTTTGAAAAATGGTCATAAATGATCGAGATTCTGGCTTGCAGCACAGGGGCAGTGTATGAATTTTTACTGGAGTTGAAAGTCATATGTCATCACTTTGGGATATGAAGACCCAAAGTAAAAGCGTGAATCTTTTGATGGAGTAGGCTTCAGACTTGTAATCAGAGTCAATATTCCATCTAGCTGTGTTGACAAGCAGATAAGATCCAACAGAAAGCTACAACCAGCTTCTGTCATTTATTGATTTGATGTGAACACTCAACATCCATTGAAGTGTTTCTAGTTAGGAGTTGCTTTTCAATATTGTAACTTAACAGCTATTCTATTTACTTTATGTTTTAGTGGGTTATTTAAAAAAAAAGAAGAAACACAGGATACTTGGCGTTCTTGTTCATCTGACTCCGAAATATTCCTCATTGCCTACTTTGATCACTGAAAAAAATATCACAATATCATGATGTGTCTGCTGCTGTATCCATAAGACCTGCTTGTCAAGAAATGGATCTGTTGATTTTCTTGATTTGTTTCTTTGTTTGACCATAGACGTTATTTGTTTGTTGAACATCAATAAGTCATTCCTTTGTGAAGATGTTAGACTGACCATTCAGTATGTGAGTGGATGTGGGTGTAGACAGTGTTTCTGTGCAGATACATGTTACTGTTAGTTTTGACATGAAAATACTGTTTTGACATGAAAATACAGATGATGGCGTGGATACATAATCCGTATTCTTTTTCTCTGCAGATGAACACATTTTAAGACATGCACAATAATTGAGTCTACTTGTAATAACAGTTTTATAGGTGTTTGATGAAATGTGGTAGATCTGCACAGATTAAAAATATAAAATGTATCTGGTCAACTGGAAGAAAAGGAGATATGATCTGAGATATGTCTTTGTCTGAATTAGTAAAAGAAGAAATTAATTTTAGAGGGATTTTGTGTCAGAGGCAAGAGTGTTTACACAGTTCATTCTCATTTAACTAGCTTTTGGGGATATACCAGGATCATATAGTAAGAAATATGTGAATCATATTCATCAAGCTCTCTTTGTATTGTCTGTCTCATGAATAAATGATTTTGTATGCATGGGAGTTGAAACTCCACCACAGATCACTGAAATTATAAGAAAAACAGGAAGTTGGAGGGATAGTTGTAAACAAAATATTGTTTGTAAGAACTTTGTGTGTGTGGATATGCGTAACCCTGTTAAAGCAGTGTGCAGCAGCCATCATTTCTATGTGTTTTTTAACTGTACAGGGATACATCTGATCCAGGATGTGTGGGTGTATTCCGATACGTCAACTGGAGATCCATTAACAGTTACACTGGCATCTGACTACGACAAATCTCAAGGTTGCAATTTTTGTTGTAGAATTCATTTGTTTTAATTTGTTTTGCTTATAAAAGAGAAAAATAGCAATTTACAAATAGATTTTTCATCATGAATGGGAAAATCTTCCTGTCTAGAAATGCTCATGAAATTGTAAAAGATATTTAATAGTGTAAATTTGAGGTAGCATTCATTTTTTTCCATTACTTTTTTTTTTGCATTTGTTTAAATTCATGTAAGCAAAACTGTGAATGGTTAATTTTCTGCTTGTGTTCTCTTTACATTAAAAAAAGATGCAGCCCATAGAAGTTGGAAGATTCTTCGGCCAGACGGGCCAGTAAAAAAAAAAAAAAAAAAAGAGAGAACTCACCAATGTGTTGTAGTGTGATATTAACACAGTATTTCTTTTTTCTTCTTTTTTTTTCTGTCAGTCTTCGCAAGAATATTTGCATTATGTGTACACCAAAAGGAAGGAAAAAGAAAAGACGTTGATGACGACAGTAACCATGGAGCCTGGTTGACTTGACTTAGTGGATAAATTTTCAGTGACTTGGGTTCATTCCTCCTTCACCACTTCCTTTCCCCCTTTTTGTACCCCCCCCCCCCCCCCCCACCCCCCCCCCCCCCCCCCCCCACACACACACACACACCCCGTCTCCTTTCATAGTGACGGTCAGGTTAGAGGGGTTCTTCTTTTTTTTTGAGTTAGAAACTGCAGACTATAAACCCACCCAAATCCTTCAGATGAGACCTCTGAGATTATCACATTTTGTATATGTAATTTTGCATTTACAAATGCCCCTTAAGATTTGCGTGGATGTTACTTGTTAGATATCAGGCTGTGCTTTGTACAAGAGTATGCCGTTGTGTGGTTGTGGAGAAAAAAAAAACAAACAAAATCTCGCTCACACTGGTATGTTTCTACATATTACTGTTATTAGCCCCAAAGACAGAATATGGGTACCTTACATGATGAATCGGTTGCATACACAAAAATCACACCATTGGTAAATTCCTGTTTGTAGCCAAGGAATGAAGATGAAGGGGGCAATACCGATGTGAGCATGATAACGTACATGGCTAAATCATTGACTGGATAGTAATAACTTACTTGGTAGTTCTGTTTCCACATGTTCCAGAGAAAACACAGGTCAACTGGACCATGGCTGCCACACAGCTCTTCATAGCCAGCTGGGTTACCCGCAAAGAACTGTTCAGAAAAATGCCGTCCAGAGAGGTCAGTGCAGACAGCAGGGAGACTATGATGAAGGGAAAAATTAACCGAAAAGTATCTGTTAATTTTAACCTAATGAGGGGAAGGTGAGCTCATTTTTCATACTTGCCATTGAAACTCAAATGTAGGTTATAGATGGTCGGGTGTGTGCCTTGTGCTTCTGTTGTTAAGGAAGGATGAAAATGTTGTAGTCGAGACATTCAGAGTGAATTAAACAGTTGTGTTGCCTTCAGTTATGATTTAAAAAAAAAGTTATTTTGAAAATGAAGGTAACATTAGAGGGTAGCTGGGTAGCAGTGATATTCTCGGCTCCTGTGAACAGAGAGATGTATGTCCATGCCTTGCACAAGTTGCAGTAGGTGACAGAAACTCTTGGAGTTCATATGATATTCAAAGGATTGGATGGGATGCAGGGAACAAAAAAAAATTAGGGGCGAATCACTAAGTCATGGGGGTTGAAGGAAGACGCAGGAGGGGAAGGTTTAAGGTTGGCTGTGAAAAACGGGTTTTGAATGGAGGAGAGATGTTGGCAGGATAGGGAGGGGAGGAAGAGAAGTAACAGCAAAAGTTCGTTTTTGCTAAGTGAGATACACTTGCGAAAGAGTTTACTGGAGGAGGGGTATGGGGCTAGGTGGGGGTCAAAATTCTCTTTCAGGAAATTTGCACTTGCCAGAAAAGTTGAGCTTGAATCGTAGGGGTTCTTATGCCTATAAATCCCATATTCTTTACAATGTTTGTAGTTTGTACATTTGTGAAATGCTTAGCATTTTTTGTTTTTTGCACAGAATGTGCATTTTAAGTTTATGGCAAATTGTTTTTTTTTTTTTTTCGGAAGTGGGGATTGGGTCAGAGGATTTATGAACCTCAGGACTCCTACCTCTTCTTCTTTTTCTCCCAGATCTTGTCCTCGGGAGGTCCTTTTTAATGTTCAGGATTGAAACAGTGGATATGTCCAGTCATTTTTGCCTTGAAGACCAGGAGAGTACAGCGGTTACAAGGGAAGGGAGGCATATTGGAGTGGTAAAGTCGTCATAGCAGGATTGTGCAAACCATTGTGTTATCAGTTCATACAAATTGCATGTGTGTGTTCAGATCACATTGCAAAATGCTTTGAGATTTTAGGCAGATCTATCTCAAATTATGGTTGTGATGTTGATGCTGATCATTGATACATACAGGAGTGGATGTAGAATTGTGTGAATGATAGTGAAGATACTCTGCATGCATACTTAGTGAAGTTGTTAGGAAATGATATGAAAGAGGGAGAGAGAGTGTTTTGTGAGTGTGTGCGAGTGTGAGTGTGTGTGTGTGTGTGTGTGCTCTCCCATTCAGCTTTGGTTGAAGAAGAAAAGAGCTCCACCAAGCCTTGCCCCTTGACATGCCATATTGTCCGCTTAATCCAACTGAGCAGGGTCACTGGAGGCCCAGATTGTCAAGGACCAAGGCCAGCTTTCCGTAGCTGTGCTGTGGGGTGAAAGTGGACAGTATGCTGCTGGAGCATTGACTGCCTGCCTAACATTAGCAACAAGTAGAACTCCACCAGTACAACATGGAATGTTCCCATGCTGTAGCCTGTAGAAAACTGAAGGAGTTGATGACCAGCAGGCTTGGCCTGTATAGATGGGACATAGTTGGGCTCTCTGAAGTGATATGTTGAATTTTGAGAGATCACTACTGATTATGCTCATATGATTTGATAGAGTAAACATGACTAAACAGCAGCATGAAATAGAAGGCTTCAAAGTTCAATTAATTATGTCATCAAGTGATCGTCAGTATCAAGCAGAATCATTGCCATTCAGTGAAAAGTCCACTGCACACCTGTTTATAACCATCCTCATCCAAGTATGCGCTTCAGTCTTTGGATTATGATGGATAGTAGAAGAACACTTGGGAGTTGGGAAGCACTGTCCAGACGCCGCACAGGCACCGTAAAGGCATGTCAAGTACAGGATTGTCAAGGGCCCCTGCTGTGTCAGTTCTGCCTGCCCAAGCACATGTCATTAGGTGTGTGCTGTTGTGGGACAGTAAAATACTGTGAACATCGCTTTAGAGAATCTGTTATACTAAAGAGAAACGTTTTGTCTCGTGGAAGAAAAGATTCTCTTGAGCTGCAGGTTTGACACCAAGGCTTTGTGCTTGTAGTGTACACACATTTCATCTGGTGTCTTCCTTTGTCCTCAGGTGTATTCTGTCATATCCTCGGACCTGCAAGAAATGGGCTACAACTACTCAGTGAGCAGTGCAGCATCAAGTGGAGGAGCTTGAAAGCCAGCTTTTTAAAATCCAAGGCAACTATGTATCACCGTGACAAACCCAGCAACTGGGTCCACTTCCAGGCCATGGCCGAAGCCCTGGATGAGCAGGACACAAGTAGTGGCCCTGGCAGACCGAAGCGAGAGAAAATACAGGAGCAGTATGAGGACGATGACGACCAGCACAGTGATGGTAATGACATCGACAGTAACCACAATTCTCCTCCCAGCTCCCCACCACCCACACTCCCACCAAGTGAAAACAAGATCGTCGTCAGAAGAGGCAGGCCTCCTAAGCGCCTACAACGTCTACAACCAACAAGAAAGGTGCTGAGGACAGCAAGTGTGAAGACTGGATTGAAGACCAGTGAGCTGATGAAATACTTGGGTGAAATGCAAGAAGAATGGAAAATGAGGCGGCGTGAAGAACGACAAAGGATGCATGAGGAACGAATGGAATTGGGGCGCAAAAAACTTGGTCTCATGGAGCATCTGATCAGCATCCTGAAAACAAAATGATAATGACTTGACTGCCATAGTATATGGTTCATGATAAAATCATGTTGATTTTCAGGAACCAGGTGTTTTTTTTTTTCCTTTAATTTGTACATAACTGATTTCAACATGACTTAAATCCTGTAATGACCTCCATGGTTGGTTTGGCTGTAAACATGATACATGTGTATGGTGTGTATACTGTATGGAAAATTGCTTCAGTCATAAAGGATAGGAACTTCTGATTTATGTGTATGGTGTATATATTTTATGTGAAATTACATTGATCATGATGGATATAATGAACTTGACTAGAAATTAGATTGATCATGATGGATATGAACTTTATTAGCAGAATGTCACTTTGATCATGATGGACATGAACTTTATTAGCAGAATGTCACTTTGTGAAAACTGGCTGTTCCTTTTTTGCATGAGTTTTCATAAAATGATCTGTTTCTGCTTTTTTATTGAAAAAAAAAAAAGATTGAAAATATGAAGCCAAACCATCAGATGGACATTTCCGATACATGTTTTATCTTGTTGATTTTGAAAGTAATTCTACTGCTTTCAGATTAAACAAAAAAAAAAAATCAACCAAAGCACAGCGTTCATGCCCTCCCCCCCCCCCCCCCCCCCCCCCGAATTGCGCTCAGATTTAGAGCTGTTCCTCTCAATTCATAGGTTTTTTTTTCCCCCTCATCCCTTGTGTTCATCTTTGCCATTTCTGCAGAGTTAATTCCCATTAACTTACAGTTCAAAGCATAAACATTAATTCTTCATGAAAAAAGTGGTGTGGACACCTATAACTAACTGAAGAATACACCTCTAACCTCCCCACCTCCAAAAAAAATGAAAACGACATATTGATCAGTTTAATTAGACTGACTGGTCCTAACCACATTATTCAGGGTAACTAGAACTTGGATTTCTATTCATCGGTTTTTGGGTAAAGTGCACTTGATTGTTTACCAGTATGCTTCACCCCCAAACAGCTGAGTTGAAAGTTGTCATGATTTGGATGTATTCATGCCAGTGATAGCATGTCTGTGCTCCCTTCATGTGTTTTCTTTTGCACACTCTGTTAACAAAAATATTGTGATTTTTTTTTGCATTTGTAAAAAGAGGTAAATATTCTGAATTTAATCTAATTAAGATTTTGTGGAAAATATGTCTAATTCACAGCTATTTAAGCATAATGCTTAAAGGAGAGGGAAAGAGGGATTTGTTTGTATTATTTTTAAGATGTAGTAGGCCTGATTTGGCTTTGTAAGGCTAAAAACAACATGAATTGTGCAATTTTTTTCAAAATCTGAATTACTCGATGTGGCTAGAAGAGAGACCTTTTGAACATAACATGGAATGGATTCGCACTAAATTCGAAAGCCAAAGTCTGTCTCCGAGACTTTGGCCCCTGTCAACATTATCATAATTATGATGAGATGAGGGAGACATTTTGCCGCTTAGAAGTTTAAAAATCTCTTGTTCTTGCTCTTCAAAGCATGCTGTTTAGATGGAAAGCCTTTAGTTTTCAGTGAAGAAATTGCTGAGAGCTAAGCAAGTTTCTGGGAAATTACTCCTGCTCCTAGCAATTCTGCTGCAGTGAAGTTGAGGTAAACAGCTCAGGAATTGGTCTCAATAATAGCATTAGTTGGTTAACCTGAAATTTGGTTCGCCCCAGTCCTAGGAAATTCTAGTCCATTCAGTGTCACGTCAAGTATATTCAGCTGCTTGATTATCTTTGAATTTGAGCAATTGCTAGTCTGATCAAGACAAATAGAAGAGTTAACCATCAGCAGCATATGCCATTGGGATGGTTACACACACACACACACACACACACACACACACACACACACACACACATATACACACACACACACCTCTTAAAGAAAGATGCATAACTATTAACTTCATTATCACAACAGATTTCTATGTACATGAAATTTAGACTTTCTTCTATGGGAAGAGCGGGTCTCTGTTGTACATCACCACTCATTGCCCCCTAACCCCTCTCCTGAAGAACAAAATTTGTGGAAGTTCCAATAATCATTGTGCAGGGAAACTACTGGAGCTTCTCAACCGATGCAGATGGAACGTGAGATGGCTCGCTGATCCTTCTGACAAGGGATGCGAGAGACAAGGGGAGTAAAGAAACGGGAGCAAGACAACTAAAAAAAAAAGAAATGAACAATGTGACTACTACTTAAAAGTTCTTGCTGTTGAAGGGCCAGCAATTAGATCGTTTTATGTACCAATCAGAGATTCAGAATATTACTACTTTTTTGTGTACGAATCAGAGGACATTGAACTGTCTGACATTTTTCTTCACCCGGGAGACAGCCCAAGACAGTATAGTAAACTCATGATTATTCCTAGGCTTGCTGGCTGCTTGGGTGTGTTATGAAACACCAACATTTGTGTTATGAAACACTGACATTTGGCAAGCAAGCAAGAATTCTCTCATCACCTCTCACCTCTGAAGTGCATCTGGGGTTCTTTCCATGAGACTCTGTTCTGCAGCTTACTTGCCAGCAGAGGCAGACATTCCTAGTACCAAGCCATAATGTGATTAAGATTTCCGTGGACATGTACATGTGTGACCAAATTCTTTATGACTAGATTTTTACATGTTGTGCAAAGACATTTATACCAGTTCTGTGATTAGATTTGTACAAGAGGGAATTTTTTTTTTCTTCAGAGTTTGCATGAATTGTAAAGTTTAACAAAAATCGAAGCAATAAATCATGGAATGCTGGATCCTTTGGAAAAGCATGTGTTAAAAGTTTTGCTTCTTCTGCCATGTACTTGCCTTTGTGCCTGCGCGTATGTACACACAAGAATTTCTAACAGTTATTTATTTTTTTTTTTTTCGCATTAGTTGTGTGGGAGTCTGGTTTGTTTTGTGTTTGCTTTTGTGCATCAGTTATGAGACTCTAAAAATAATACAGCTGCCCTTATGGGAGATTCAATTCTGTGTATGTGTGTGCAAGTATGTGCATGCATGTGCGCGTGCATGTGTGTGCACGCACCGAGCATTGCGTTTTCTTATTTTGTACTTATAACAGTAGCAGCAGTTACAGCATAGAATCACAAAGCAATGAGGATGTATATCTTGAAAGTATTCATTTAAAAGCTTCTATTTTCAGTGCTCTATGTCTAAGTTACAAAAACTAACTGGAGGAGTAACCTACACTTGAATCACATATTTCAGTATCATCATAGTAAATACATACTGTTGCCATTCCCCTGTACCTGTACATCAATACATCTCCAGTCAAGTCCCTTCATTTGCCTTTAGAAGAATCTGCATTTTTGGAATTGTACCACTTGCCTTGGTCATTTCAGATCTCATATATATATGGTTGTCTACATAATCTGCGCAATTTTTGTGTCTGATTTGTACAAATATTAAAATTGCATACAGATAATTATATATGTTCCAAAGTGGTGAGGAAAGACTGTCTACTTATATATATATATATATATATATATATATATATAATGAATTTGATAATTAGTAATATTTGTTTCAGTAGAACCGTAGAACAATACCACAATGTAGTAGGGTTTTGAGTTTTTTTTTTTTTTTTTTTTAGAAAGCAGCTTAAGTCATATCTGGGTGTTGCTTTTCACTATATACCCCCAACAGAGCAGGTCTCACAAAACTATATAAATAAGATTTCACCAGAGCTTTGTCATTAAAGAGTAAGACGCTAGGAAGACCTGTGTCATACTACAAGGTAGAGGGTGAGACACAGGGAAGCCTCACTGAAATATGTGGTGGTGAAAGACATGCATCATTAGGAGAACCTGGTCATTCAAATGTCACTTTTGACCACATGCTGTCTGAGGGGCGTGGATCTAACCTATAGGTTTCACAATGGCAAAATACCATGTTTTACTGTGGATGATTTTGGTCTTCGAAGACCTATACTAGGCTATACTTTTCAAAGACAAATCCTCTATGAAATGTATGGGCAGTGAGAGATCCAGATTGTCCGGAGAATTCAGTGAAAGCGAAGTCCAGTAAAGGTTGAAACTAAATAACCAACCAATCCACGAAGTCTGGCACATGCACACACAAATGAACAGACTTGCGCACACACAAATATTTATTTATTTCATTCACACACACACAACTGAAAATTATTATACCTGACCTGAACTTCTTAACCTTTAATCTATAAATAAATCTTTTTGTAAACTGGAACATACATGAATTTATGAAAATGTTCTGTAGGTTCACTGTGCAACAATTTATGAATTTCTTAACCTTTAATAAATAAATCTTTATACAAACTCGAAGATAGACACATTTAGGAATATGTTCTATAGGTTCACTGTGTAACAATAACATACATTTCTTAACCTTTAATAAATAAATCTTCACAAACTGGAACTTGTGGAAGATAGATAAATTTAGGAAAATGTTCTTAGACTCACTGTGCAACAATAATATACATTTCTTAATCTTTAATAAATAAAATAATCTTCCTACAAACTGGACCATAGATAACTTTAGGAAAATGTTCTGTAGGTTCACTGTGCAACAATAATATGAATTTCTTAACCTTTTTTAGTTTTACTTTTATACATAAATCAAACTGGAAGATTGATGAATTTAGGAAAATGTTGTGCAGGTTCACTGTGCAACAATTTATGAATTTCTTAACCTTTGACAAATATATCATTACAAACTGGAAGATTGACAAATTTAGGAAAATGTTCTATATGTTCACTGTGCAACAATTTATGAATTTCTCAACCTTTGATAAATAAATCTTTTTTACAGACTGGAACATACATAAATTTAGGACAATGTTCCATAGGTTCACTGTGCATGCAACTATTTATAAATTTCTTAATCTCTGATAAATACATCTTTTTACAATCTGGAATATACATTAGGCTCACTGTGCAACATATCCTTAACAAGCAAAGATAGCAGACTGGTAATTCCCTTTCCATTACATTCATTCACAGTGTTAGTTGGCCCCAACCAATTATGTCTACTGGAGATAGGATTGGTATCTCCACCTTTTGCTAACTGGAGTTCCAATTACAAACAAAAGGTGTTGATCACTACCTGTTGGTCTGTTTCACTCTGTGTTTGCCTCCAGCTTATAGGGTGGCTATCTGTTCACTATACTTTGCCAACTTGTCAAGTTTGCAGAACACATGCAGTGGTTCATCCCATGGCAAGCCTACATGCAGGCAGCAGGCCAACTACACTGAACAGTGGACAAGAAGCTGGTATATGCGGTCACCTGGGACAGTAGCCCTGTCAACTGAACAATTTTCTCACTTGGAAGTGGCTGATAACCTGCACTAAAAGCAAACAGGAATTCGACAATGGGGGAAAATGGGGTGAGATACCGATCTCCCCTCTACATTTGTCACCCAACCTAACTCTCAGGACTATCTTGGAGCTGACATCTCCTCAAAAAACACACATTCATGGAATCTTTGCCATGTTAAAATGCATTACAAACAAAATGACCCCCATCCACACCTGATCATTCATTAACAAAATTATCTGGAAAAGATACAATTAGGCACCATTATTAGTGTGTTTAAGTAATAGGTGCCATGATCTTGAATGCTGTGTCATTGACACTTCTACCATAATATTTAGTTAAATCTGGCTAAGCATCGGCATTCAAAGCCTTGATTTATCACCCTCAGTGTAACACCCCCCCCCCCCCCCCCCCCCCCCCCCCCCAAAAAAGTAAGTATATCAGAGAAAAAAAAAATCTGTTTGGGAAGTCTTCAGGATAGAGAACCAGCATCTGTTGCCCACTCTGAACAGTGTAGACATATTTACTCAAATTACTGCATGGTCAACAGATTACAACGAAAAGCCGGGATGTACAAAATAGTAACAAAGAGGGGGGGAAAACGTAAAGACGTTCTATTGACAAACACTGGGGAAAGGGCCACAATGGATGAGAGAAAGGCAAAAAAAAAAAGAAAAAAGGTACTAAATAAAGAAAAAAAAAAAAAAAAAAAATGACAGGAGTGGGGATGGGTGGGGAGAAGGGCAGAGTCAAAGACTGAAAGAGAGGTCATAGGAAAGGAGAAATTACAAGTGCAGAATTTTCTGAGGATCATGACTAGCTGACTTATGATTTACCGCTGATATTTTCAAAAAAAAAAAAAAAGAAATTATAGAACACCTTTAATATGGTATATAAAATAACCTAAACATAGTTCATATCCTAAAACTGCCCAGGGGCAAGCAAAAAAAAAAAAAAAGGCTAAATACAACAGTGCGCAGATGTAGGCTGACGCACACACAAGACAGTTCCAGCGTCAACTTTGTTTTCATTGCTGCACTGAGTGCCTTGACCTCATCTTGCATCCCTTCACTTGCTCAGATGGTTCACCAAAGCAAAGTAATTTCTTCTCCTGTTGCTGAATCATCCTCTGTGCCACTCCAGTGACATTACCCCATGCCATCATTCCCACTTCCCCATCCACAGTCACTGCTTGCCTCGTCCCACCACAGCCCTGGCATTCCACACACAATCTGAATCACTGTCAAGGTGTTGTCAGGCCATCTGCTAGAGGAGACACTGCACTGCTGCACAGTAACTTTGGTGGTGTTGAGTGTTACCTGTTCTGAGCCAGTGTGCACCACACATCACCATTTAAGCCCCCTTACTTACAAAAAAACATTATGTAGTCACAGAGCCGGCATAAGCCAGTGTCTTCCTCTTGACAGCACCACCACATCCGTCCAATGACGGTCCCCATACATTTACCCATACCATGACCTTGACACAAACTCACCAAGACGTGGACATAGGAAATCAAATCTAACGTCACCAAGAAAGAGCAGGGTTAGAAGGGCCACAGAATTTGAGACTTCTTTATGCAGATCAATGAGGATGAAGAAGATGATTCGTGGAGTTCCATTTCAGTTGGAAGCGACATGATAGGGCTGTACTCTACACTTTGTTTCATACCATATCCCGGTGCAAACCAGGCCTTAGAGATGCAGACGATTGCAGTGTTGGTCAGGGAATTTGTGCAATGCAGTCAGAGATGTATTCATTAAGAGGATAAAACATAAGTGTGTGCTTCCAGTTTTCCCAACTAAACCCAAATACCAAACTCAACTCTGGATAGGAGCCATTCATGAGCAACACCCCCCCCCCCCCCCCCCCCCCCCCCCCCCCCCCCCCGCATACACAAAAATATACATCGCTCTGGTGGGAAGCGAACCCACACCACCCAGCCAGTCTACAATGCTAACCACTGCACTTGGTTTTTCTTCATGACTTGGTTAATCATCCCTTGTTGGTACTGGAACATGACGAGTAAAATATATCAAGGAACACCTCCTTTGCCTGCCTTGGCCTATTCTGTCTTTAAGCCATGTCTACAGTGCCATAGAATATTTTCATTTTCATCATGTTCAGCGCAAGTTGCGAGCGATTTGTTCACGCTTGGAAGATGCTTCAGAGTTGCTGTGCTGGCGATAATCGGGCGATGGGCCGTGACTGCCTTTCCCCAGCACCTCTGTGATTTCACTGTACGTCATTTCCAGAGGCCCTTCGTGGTCCAGAATGATGTTGTGCAGCACACAGCAAGCCAACACCACATCTCTCACTTTGTCCTTCAAAGACATGTCCAGAGACTTCAGTCGCCAGAAACGCACCTTTAACTGCGCAAAAGCATACTCAATCTGCAGTTGGGTCCATCTGTGAACATCATTGTACTTTCTATGCCACTCCTGGAGGTGGTCACTGCTCTGGTAAGGTGTCATCAAACCAGTGTGCAACGGATATGTCAAGTCACCCAACAGGTGATAGTGATTGCCAATTGACTCGGCTAACTGAACAAGATCAGTGTTGTGATGCATGTTGTACAAACAGCCTTGCTGCCAAAGCCGCAAAAATGTAAACTTCATGTCTGCATCGCAGACACCTTGTATCTGCATGTGTAAGCTGGGTTTGTTGGAATGAGTGCTGGAAGTATGCTTTATTTTAACACACATGTGATTTACACAGCCAACCACTCCAGGAAATCCTGTTTTCCCCTCAAACTTGGCAGACACTGAAGCATACCGATCCTCAGATGGCCAGCAGATAAAGATGTCTGCCAAGGCAGCCAGTTCCTTGCACAACCTCATCACGATGAAGTGTACTGTGCCTTTACTTAACATGAATCGCTCTGCAGTAGTTCTGTAAGAGTCTTGTGTTCCCAGCATCCAAAGGGTGCACATCAACTGTGTGTCCAGATCCACATACTTTTCAGGAACTCTGCCTTGCAAATGATAACGCACCACCTGCACACACAGACACATTAAAATTTTACACTGTAGCTATCAAAAATAATGTTAGTGTGTTGTGTGTTAGTTTGTGTATGGGAGAGAGAGTATGCATGCGCATAATGCGTGAGATAGTGTGTCACTGTGTGCTTGAAAGTGACTCTTGTGTGTGTGTGTGCTAATATGTGTGTGTGCGTACGTTTTCATGTGTGCATATGTGCAGTGTGTGTGTGTGTGTGTGTGTGTGTGTATGCGAACAAGTACACATCCTCCTAATTTCACTACTTGGCAAATATTGCCCTCAATATACATTTGGTTAATTGGTAGTTTTAACTTGACAATGACATGATGTCCTGTAAATATTGGATCAGAAGAGAAATTACCCACTGAAATTCTTACAAATGAAGTGAAACAAGAACGGTGCAATACCTACTCGGGTTTCCTTAAATAGATGTGCTTGGTTTACGCTTTAAGACATGTATGAAAATACCAACTGAAATTTTTTGGACTGCATAGTTTCACCCTTTATCACAAGCCATTTGGATTATTATTCAAATTTCAATATTTATTGTTAATCTCTTGTCTGAGTTGTCATCATCAAAGCTTGCGTGAACAACTGTTTATTCATGTGCAGAGGTACTAGAGATTTGCAAGTCACCTGGTGTTTGTTTGTTTTTTGCCCCAAGACTTCACCTATCACAGTGCCTTGAAATCAAACAATTCACAGACCTTCAGTCTGTTTCCTGAAGACAAAGAACTTTTACACAGAAGCATTTGACTGGATCATCAGCCGATCAGGCCATTGTCTGAACTCATGCCCCACACGATGGGTTCTAAATAGTGTTTCAAGCCTTGTCAAAAATGGCGACTCCTCATGACTTATGGGATGGACACTATATTAGTATATATAACATAACAAAAGTTTAAAAAAAAAATGTAAAAAAATCACAATCAGATTCTTCTGAAAAGAAATAGAAGTCTGAGTCACTGCAATTTGGGATTGTGGTGCTTTCAGGAAATCCTTGAGTCTCCTTGACTGGAGACCTAAGGTATGTGGTGCATTTTGTAAACCAACATGAATTTGAAGTCTGCATCAAGGAATAACTCAATAAGACAGGGTACCCCATCTGCCAACAAAGGGTACCAAATCTTTCAAAAATTAGCCCCCCAAGCTGTTATGAAGAAAACAATGACCACTGCAATATTATTTCAACAAATTACGATGCTGTAACAGGAGTAACATTTTTCTGTTCCGGAGTAAATAACAGCAAACTTGTGAGTCAGTTTTTTTTCTGTGTGTGTATGTGTGTGTGTGTGTGTGTGTGTGTGTGCATGTGTGTGTGAGCTCGCAAGTGTGTGTGTGTGTGTGTGTGTGACTGTGACTCTGTGTGTGTGCATGTGTGTGTGTGTGTGTGTGTGTGTGTGTGAGTAAGAAAAGAGAAAGAGAAAAATGTACATCACTACATCATGTACATGTGACTGAAATTAGTGAAAAGCTACCTCCAGCCCAGTTTTTGTAAAGGCCAACCTGATAATAGCCCCCCCCCCCCAGTTCTTAATACTCTGTAAAAATCTATGGTGAGGGTAAAAAAAACAAACAAACCCTTTAGAATGTCTTGGAGAGTAAGCCCATCCCTGTGAGCACTACTGAATGATGAACCATGGCTCTCTGCTGCCTCATCCCCTCCCCTTCAGTCTGCTAGTACTATGGCTTGGGGTGCAACATGCCCATCTTGGGTGTGACTATGATATTGGCAAGAGCACTGAGCAGTCAAAAAGTAATGCGACTGAGGAACCCAGAAAAATAATCAAAACAATTACACAAAACGAAAACAAGAAAAAAGATATTTGCATGTTGTAAACTACAGTGCAGCTCTTAACTCTCTGGAACTGAACACAAAATCTCATCTTAAGGCTAAGAAGTCAAAATAATCAAAATATAAAACATGACACCAAAAATAGTTGCAAATACTGCTTCAAAGTTCAAAACTGTTTAGAGGGGACTCTCATCCCCAGACTTCCCACCACCACCCTTTGATCTACACTATAACCACCACATCATGGTCTACACTGACACGCATGAATGAAGAAAAACGAAAATGACATGTAGTCCACTGTCCATTTACACTGCAGTGAAAAATCAGGTGAACTCTTCCATAAGAACTTTGTCTCAACTTAGACACTAGCCTACAACCATCAGAACTGGACACAGATGGTGCAGCTGTTTTCATCACTCAGTAAAATACACCCCCTCCCATCCCCAGTTTTCTTTCTTTCTTTTTTTATTCAGTATATCAAACCAGAATCAAACTTACAATTTTCATCAGTATACCAAGTAAAAAATCAAGCTACTAGAACTAATCACTGATGAAAAACTTTGACAGCATGACTTGAAATAGAAGTGTCATCACCCTCAAAATCTGCTCCATCCCTTTCATCTAAAAAATTAGTAATAACTTGGGGGTTAGTTACAGTGACCTGACCATCCTTTTTTTTTTTTTTCTTTGTTTATATAACTATAAACTGTTTCTTACTTTTCTGATCAACAATATTGCAAAAACAACAAACAGAAATAGTAAGACCAAAGAAATTACTGAAGATGAATTGCTTGGCAGCCGATCTTCCATCATTATGAGTAATTAAATCCTTAGATTAGTTAGAGTACAGGTAATTTTCAAGCAAATGTGTGGAGAAGGGTGGTGTTCCTACTTTCCAACGTGTGCTAAATGATGAGGTTGGGTGGGGTGTGGGGTGGTGGGGTGGTAGGTGAATCAGCTGTCCAGCTTGATGGGGGGGATTATGATGGACAGGGACAGAGCTGTCAGCAAGTATTTCTGACCCCTCCCCTCCCCCAGCCTAAATTTACCAGTGTAAAGGAACATGCCCCCATTTCCTCCCACCTTGCCCTCTCTATTCATTGCAAAAGATTAGATTTTAAACATAACAGATTCAAGACATTTTGTGTGTGTGTGTGTGTGTGTGTGTGTGTGTGTGTGTGTGTGTGTATAAGACGGGAACAGCTTATCTTCTGTAATAGTTAATACCCTGTCATAAATATTGGCCCATGATTGGGCAAAATCCTATTTTAGAACCTCTCCCCAAATGAACTTAGGAACAGATATAGATCTCACTTATGATGTCTTTCTCACCTGGAATGTGGCTCGAGTCATTCCAAAGTGCGTTTTGAATTGCACATCGTCCATTGCCCTGGCAACTTCTTCAGAGTATCTGCCAAGATGCGTACTATTGTCTGAATGGGAACTAACGTTGGCAGCTGATTTTGCTATCTTTTCGGGCGAGCACTTGCTGATTCGCGATTTTTTTGAGAGTTTTCGTTTGAAAACTTTTTGGATCCTCTTTCTTTTCACTTGAGGTTTAGACGCCACTGCTGATGTTGTGGCAGGTCCAGGTGTGCCACCAACACGCGCGTTGTTCACACCAAGTTCACCAAGTGTTTTCTTCCTCTGCTGAATCAGTAACGACAAAAACAATTCATCTTCTTGATACTCGTCTTCGAGGTCTGAATCAACTTCGAGTTCTGATTCGTCTGAATCGTTTAAAAGCTGTTCGGCAATCGCCAGAATAGCTAGTCTTCTTTCGTCATGTGTTTTTTCGATTTAATGCATTATTGTCTTTCCGGTGTTCCTTTTTGCAGAAACCGAACCAAAAACACTGCACGCTTCCGCAAGGCGCGCTGGTTTTGTTTGAATGAAGGACACATTAAAGTGCAAACTGTACCACTTGTGGTTGAATTAAGTAGTGCAAACCCAAACAACTATTGAGAACACACGCGTGCGCGCGCGCGCGCGCGCGCGCATACACACACACACACACACACACACACACACACACACACCACACACACACACACACACACACACACACACACACACACACACATGCGCGCACAGCAAAAAATGTTACATGTATGTTTGGGGAAACTCTTTGTGTACATCACCTATTATTAGATTGTCTAAGAGCAAAGAATACAGTGCATAAGGTTGCTTCTAATATTTCACATGATAGATCGACTCGATAGATCGATTTTAACTTGCCCAGATATTTTATGGTTACCTGGGCCTGAATCTGGCCATTGCTTTTAACTTTTTGAATATCTAGTTGCAAAGTGAAACGACTGCAGGCGGAAATCTAAACAAATCTTAAATAATGTCAGCGAACCGCCCAGAGAAACGTGGACAAACGAGTCACAAGACAACAAACAACGCGTTTCGACCTCTTAGGTCTTCCTCAGGTGGAATAAAGACGGACAAAATAACGAAAATGCACTTAGCATTAAGTGTTAATAATTATGCTTTACTTTGTTCGTTGTGTCCACATCTATTAGGCAGTCCAGTAGGAATTTATCTTTAACTTTCAACGACTCTTTATATACAAAAAGAAATCACACACACACACACACAAATAATTACAATAATCATTTAAAATATATATACGGATGGTTCAGTGCTTGATAATTCAAATTCAGGAGCAGCTTTCGTAATCCCTAGTTTACACATTCAAAAGTTATTTTATCTTGGTAACAACTTATCTATATACAGTGCAGAACTATTTGCTATATTGAAGTCCTTGGATTTCATACTAACTTTTCCCATTAACAACAGTCAACTTTTAATATGTGCTGATTCGAAAGCAGCGCTTCTTTCGATAAAGTCGCCCAATTCACGCATACGCCAAGATATGATAATTGAATAAATCATTTAATACACCTTTCTTTCAATCAAAGGAATTACTGTGACTTTTTGCTGGGTGCCTTCTCACTGCGGCATATATGGAAACGAAAGAGTAGATCGAGCTGCAAAACAAGCAGCCCAAAATAGTAATGATGCTGTGTCCGTTAATGTTCCATTAGATTTAACAGAATGCTATTCAATCATTAATAGAAAATCTCACGAAAACGCTAAAATCTTATTGTTAAATACAGACATACAGTATAGTCGTAATTGTTTTAATCAACATGACAGAGACAACAAAAAAACAGACCATCCAAGCGTTTTATTTGCTCATCTAGAGAGATTGAGAGTCTTATTCATAGACTTCGTTTAAATTCAATCAAAACAAAATATTGTAACAATGTCAGATGTATGTGCGGTGAATCCTTAAGTGTCAATCATATATTGACACGTTGTTCAAAAACAAAAGACATTTTTTAGAAATTGGGTATTGATGGTTTCACTGATGGATCGACTCCTTTTCTTTATCTAGCATACTTAACAATTATTCTGTTCTTCAATCTGTATGTAAAGGTTTATTGCATAGTTCACTGAGAGTATTTATTTGTAAAATTGTTAATTTATTGATTTGGTAATTCAATTGTCCATTTTACTAGTTTATCTATTCATTATATAATTAGGATCCAGGTGGGGTACATGACAATTCGTAGGACAAAAGGGATACACTTTTAATGATTTTTTTTTTTTAAACCTTGTTACAGGCACATCCACTTATTCTCATTCACCCACAAACTCACTATTGTCTGAATCACTGAAGAAGAAGAACAACAACAACAACAACAACAACAACACACACACACACACACACACACACACACACGCGCGCGCGCGCGCGCGCGCGCGCGCACGTGCTAATAATTTCCTTTGCTCTTGGACAGTAAATTAATAGATGTTCAACTCCAACTCTTTCTTCACACATACATTTAACATTTTGGCTGAATTTTGTTCGAAGTGAATTCAAACGCATTCTGTGCATTAAGCTTTGTATTTCTCTAGGCATAGAGACAAGGTTGGGTCTTGATGAGGCCAATATATTTTTTTTCGAGAATTGGGTTTAATACAGTTGCGGTAATAGTTAATTTCTGAGTTCTCTAATACATTTCTGAATTTTTTACTGGGTGTCGTTTATTAAAGAATAACATTCACTTAAATCTAAGGGAATGTCAAGTGGTATTGATCCTTCGACATTTCGGGCTGCCTTTCTTGCAGCCTGATCGACCCTCTCATTTGCTGAAATTCCGCAATGAGAAGCACAATTTGCAAAAGTTTGTCACGTAGTTCAGTTGGTATTTATCTTTAAATTTGTTTAACTTTTTTTTTTTTTTGAGTGGTTAACCGTTCGTCCTTCTACACATTAATTGACCTGCATCGTACTACCTATCCAAATATGATGACAGTGCTCAAGAACTGACAAAGTGGTCCATTGGACGCTCTCCTATAGTTTTACATATTGTGTAACACACACAAACGCACGCACGCACGCACGCACGCACGCACGCACGCACGCACGCACGTACGCACACACGCACGCACGCACGCACGCACGCACACACGCACACACACATATACACACGCATGCATGCGCACACACTCACTCACACACACACTCACATCGTCTGATATCACTTTTAGTGGGAAGACGTTAAACTGAAGAACAACAACAACACACACGCGCGCGCGCGCGCGCGCACGCATGCACGAATGTACGCACGCACAGACACACACACACAAACTCATACACATACACACCGAGTGAGAATGGAGGCCCAGGCAGACTGAGAGGGCAGGAACCAGACAGACTTGACTGGTGATGTGACTGGAGATGTGATGTGTTGGGGCAGCAACACTGGAGGAACGCTCATCAAACAAATGTGCACCTAGTATGACTACTTTTAAGAACTTCGTAGATAAACAAGAGTTATTGACAAAAACGAAATACAACTTCGATGGATAAAAATGACTAAGCTAGTCAACGACCTGACCATCAAAAAAAGGAATAAATCTGAGGGGGCATAAAAAGCAAAAATGGCTATGTTGTATATATAACAACGCCCCAAATCCTGATCCTAATCCTGATCCTGAATTTGATTGTACTCACTCAGAGAGAGAGAGAGAGAGAGAGAGAGAGAGAGAGAGAGAGAGAGAGAGAGAGAGAGAGAGAGAGAGAGAGAATGAATGAATGAATGAATGAATGAATGAATGAATGAATGAATGAATGAATGGTTTCATTGTGGTAAGCTTTGCAAAGCCCATTTCCAATGATGAGAGACGGAGATGGTAGGGACTGTGCATAAACAAAAATCAGAAATAAACATGTCTGACCCATACACATCGGGGAAACTTCATCATGACGAGGAATCCAGATCACGGAATAGCATAGAATTCAGTTATCGACATCGAACTTTATAATGCTGAACAAATTAGCAGTGGTTAAGAGACAGTCAGGTTTTGCAAAAAGTTATGAACAATTGCGATGCGACAATGCAGCAGTCATAAATGGACCGACCAGATTTTGCTTTTCGATCTCTTCGATCGTTACTTGTCGGGCTGCCTTTCAGTTCTTCCTTCAAAGCACGCAAGTGGTCATCCATTTTCCTTGTTGTTTCTTTCGAAACATGTCATGATGTCTTGTTGTAATATTGCGTGCTTGTGCTGTCGGTGACTTACTGAATCAGAGCAATTTTCACAATTACAACTTCTGTCTATCATACACATGCTTGCATGTAAAACAAAAGCTTCAGTTTCATTTTGTGTTGAAGTTTGAGTCGTAGTTACTAACAGTCTTACATACTGCTTTAGAAACATCTTGAACATAACTTTCATTAACACTTTGTTTGTCTGCATCACTGTCATTTTGGAATTCTATCTCGGGAACAACAGTAACTGAGTCACTGTCTATATCACACTGTGCCATGTCGATGCGTGTTTCATTGCCAGACAGTGTAGGCCTACTTGGTACAGGCAAAAAAACATTTGAGGGGATGGTGGTCAGAAGACTGAAAGATGCCAGCACAGGCACCTTCATTGATGTTGTCACTGGTGTCGTAATTGTGTAACAGACAAAGTGCGTTGATGGGAACAGACCGCGCGGGATAACAGCACATTTCGTCGCCTTTTGTTTCCTGCCTTCTTCGCCCATTCTCCGACAGACATTTTCCTGAATACAGCACTTGGGGTTTCGTGGGCGGGGAATGGGTTGGGCTGTTTTTTTTTTTTTTTTTTTTTTCTTTAAACTTAAAAATGACAACAGTCTGATTTTCTCTGCCTTCAGTGACCATCACAGTCTCCACAGCATTTCCTCCCTTGACCATGGTCTTCCACTGTATGTGTTAAAAATGATGATGATGATGATGATGATGATGATGATGATGATGATCTTTTTATAGTAGTAGTTGCAAAGTGAGACGACTGCATGCGGAAATCTAAACAAATCTTAAATAAATGTTAGCGAACCGCCAAGAGAAACGTGGACAAACGAATCACAAGACAAAACACGACGCGCTTCGACCTCTTAGGTCTTCTTCAGGCAAGACACAAACAAATAATACAACGAAAATGAACAAATTTGGTACTCAGCATCGATCTCTTCACTCTTCACGCAAGGCAGGCAGGCGTTCAACGAAGAGTGAAGAGATCGATGCTGAGTACCAAATTCGTTCATTTTCGTTGTATTATTTGTTTGTGTCTTGCCTGAAGAAGACTTAAGAGGTCGAAACGCGTCGTGTTTTGTCTTGTGACTCGTTTGTCCACGTTTCTCTTAGCGGTTCGCTAACTTTTATTTATGATTTTTTTAAATTGTAGTCTAACACATGCAGTAACATACTTTTCTTTTCATTCAGTCATTTCCTTGGAAAAAGTTTATAACAGCTACCATGCTTAATCGCAGAAAAGTCGACATTAAAAAAAAAAGACATCTTCAGAGAAGAAAACATGGAACCGTTACCTGCGTAAAATGCCGATCATTTTCCAGAGAGAGAGAGAGAGAGAGAGAGAGAGAGAGAGAGAGAGAGAGAGAGAGAGAGAGAGAGAGATGATGATGATGATGATGATAATCTTTATTTCCGAGAGAGAGAGAGAGAGAGAGAGAGAGAGAGAGAGAGAGAGAGAGAGAGAGAGAGAGAGAGAGAGAGGTGTTTAAAGGGCCATACAGTCATCTTTTTGTCCTTTGCTTTCCCAAGAACCAACCACAACATACAAACCGGTCATGCACTTGGAAAACAACCGGGATAACTTGTCCTGAACATTCATTCTAAGAACGGAAATGGATTTCTGTCCCCTGCATAATACGCTCAACCCATATCGCGTCTGAACAATAGCCTGAACCAACACTATCAGCCCAGTATGTCCACACTTCCTCATCTCCCTCCTTCTCAATACTGACCCTTCCTTCTTCACCACGCCCCCCCCTCCCCCTGAGCCCGAGAGACTCACAGAGAGAGAGAGAGAGAGAGAGAGAGAGAGAGAGAGAGAGAGAGAGAGAGAGAGAGAGAGAGAGAGAGAGAGAGAGAGAGAGAGAGGAGAGAGTTCATTTACAGCCCCAGTGCCTGTGGGGTTTAGGACACTTTATAAAGCGAGGAATGAAAACACACAGGCATTTAATGTCTAAAAGTAATAAAACGTTTGGAGCCCAGAGAGAGAGAGAGAGAGAGAGAGAGAGAGAGAGAGAGAGAGAGAGAGAGAGAGAGAGAGAGAGACAGACACAGACAGACAGACAGAGACAGAGACAGAGAGATACACAGGGAATGAGAGGAAGCGAAGGAAAATATTGGTAGAGATGCAAAGCGAGACATTTTTTTTTAAATCTTCATATTATTACTAATGTTATCATC